>JASDQU010105928.1:11430-31454 GCA_032191745.1 Picea mariana | reverse complement strand
ATTTGGCACTCTGGGAGATCTGTGAAGAAGTTCTTTGAAAATCCCCAAAGCCGGAGTTCCGTAGTAAATATCAACTATTGGATGTTGAGAAGTCGTGGACCATTGATCCATTGTCCTTCACGAGTTCACCAATTCGACAATCCGAGGTATTTTAAATTTTGGAGTTGCGAAAACATTTAAAGCTCGAAGTTTCAGAGCTTTGAAGTGCCAAAACATGGGGTATGATGTGGCATGATGAAGTCCCCAGATGTGACATGGACCTCCTCTAGACATGGAACGTGTTAGTCAGAATTGTAATTTTTTCAACCTTATTGGACTAATTAGCAGTCTAACACGTGGGGGATATGTGTCATCATCTTATATGATTACAACAGTATTACGTGGGCCCTAGAAAGTTAAAAGGTTAGGGAGTTTAGCGTTCAAAATAAATGGGATAAAAAGGTATGAAATTTTCTGAATCCAGAAGCTCTGAAGCATCGAAGTTTTGGATAAGTGCTTATCATCCTAGCGCTTGGTCATAGCCCGTAGAGACATGAATTTGGAGGATGACGAAAAGGGGATAGCACCCTTTTTTTTTTTAAGTACAGGAAAGGGCTTAGATAAAGATCCTATGAGGTTCTTGATTGTTCAAACCTACACCTAAATAAGTAAGGAAGGCATGTAAACCTGAATAAGGGATCCATCATGGATCCAAGAGCCAATTCAACAATGATTTGGAAGAATCTATGTATAGGATTGCACCAATAAAAAGACAAATTGTTCAAGTATCCATAACTTCCTACTCAAAACTCACAATTGAGCATGGAAATAGGCTTTGGAAAGTTATTGAATAGTAGAAGATAAATGTTCACCCATAAATTGGACCTGATCAATAAATTTATTAGGAAATCAAATAAAAAGAAGTCTGATATATATTAATGAATCATAATGATTCATGTTTTCATAAAATTATTAAGAACAATTAGCGTGACAATGTTCTGTTGGCTGCACATTTTTGTAGAATCAAGAACTGTCAGATCAGAATCAACACAGAGTGATGGATGATACAAAGATAGTCTACAATCAAGAAGATGAAATTATAGGGATGAATATCCAGTTGGGTATGGAAGGAACCAACTCCAATGGACATGGAGGAGGAAAGGAGGAGGACATAAATCTAGTTGAGACCCGCATAAAATTGCAGACATATGTATAGAGCCACAAGGATGATAATGAGAGGATTAGGAAGGCTAAGGAAAAACAGGAAGACTTCAATATGAAGTTAATAAAAATCTTGGACATAATTGAAAAGAAGTTGGATAAGGAGAGTGGCTCCAACAAATCAGGAATCCATGGGACCCCTGAGGAAAAAGGAAGATCAAGGAGTGATAGCAGGAATCACCATCACTCTCAAAGGAATTCCAATGGGAGATCACACAAAAAATCATGTCCATCCCCTGTTAGGAAGCATAGGAGGTCTGGGGTGGATGAATTGAAAGGAGAAATGAACAAGATCAAACCTACTAATTTTGATGGAGAGTGTTAGCACTGAGAGTCACACTTAAACTAATGTAAGTGAAATCCCATTATCCATCAGAATATAAATGGATTAAATTGGTTTATTAGGTGGATCAACAAGACTATGAAAAAAGGGGGAGGGCAACAAATTGTCTCTAGAGGCATTCCGTTGGGCAAGGAGTCACAGCATCCTATAGATCAAAGGAAATCAAACTCTATATCAGACAAAATGGATATATAATGATGAGTAGAAGTACGGTGAATATGAAAAAAGGAAGAAAATAAATTCTACATAGATTCTTTGTGAAAAGATATAGAGATTTCTTTGACAACAAACAATGATTAAATGGGAAAGCTATAACAAATCCTCTGTTGTTCATGAATCCATCCATCAATGACAGCTATGATCCTCAAAACCTGCAATATTTTCAAACAAGAAGATAACAAATAAATGGAAAAACATAGAAGGCAATCTGATAAAAACTCTCATGAATATTTAATGGATGAAAATGTCATTACAAACAAGCCCTTAGGCTACAAATGAGCAACTAAAACTGCTCCTCCATTTCTTTCCTCTCTTGGATCATAAATCCAACCTTTTTCTCATCAAAACCCCTTTCATTTATAGTGAATAATCTATATCTACCCTAAGGAGGTAGAAACCAAGGATTTACATAGGACCCTCCTCCATTTAGGAGTCTTGTTACAAAATATTCCAACAAAATCCTAACAAATTCCTATTTTTTTGGGATTTTGTCTATGATGATAAATGCCTTTTGAAACAGGCCATCCTAATTTATCTGGATATGGAACACATGTCCCTCATTTCCAACATACTCATAGGATACCATTCGAACCTTCCTTGATAGGTGGCAACTTCCAAACAAGGCGAATATGCAAAAATTATGCAAAACAAAGAGTTTGTAGCGTCAGTTTGTAGCGCACTGGTGTTTTAATTATATCTCTTGAATTACAAACCGGGTTAGGCTAAAATTTGGACAACAAGTCAATGACATTTTCATTATCATCTAATTTTTTTTTATAAAAACCCACATCACCATTTTGGAGTTATGATCAAATAGTTAGATGCGTCTGCTAGAGGAAATGAGTTCGCAATGCCTATGTGAGCGAGTTCGTAGTGCCTGTGACATTTTGCAGCACCAAGAGAAAACATGCGGCCATACTCCTTTCCTGACCTCTAAACAAGACAAAAATGTTCATGGAGTACTTGATGGTCCTAAGGCTGCTATGGATGTTGATAAGTTTGAACGTGACTACATGCAACCTATCCAAGCTACAATGTTCCTCCTTAACTAGTTCGCAGCGCCAACTCAAATATAGCTTGCACACTTCGATGAGGTTGTTAGTTGATGGTATGACATAATCCCTAGAGAAATGGTTAAATTCTAGGCTCTAAAAACCATAAATCCTCCTTGAAATGATCAATCTTATGTGTTAACAGATAGCACAAGAAGGATGAAGATGTTGAGACATGGTTGTTAGGCATGAGGAAGTACTTCCAATTGCATAACTATTCTTCTCATGCAGAAGGAAGAATTTTTATTTATCAATTGAAAGGAAAGGCATCCATCTGGCTGGATCATCTCATGCAAGTGCAACACATCAAAGAGAAAAATGTAATTTGGAAGGAATTCAAGAAGTATTTTGAGAAGAAATACCTAACCAAGAGGTATTATGACAAAAAGATGAAAGAGTGCTTTCAACTCAAACTGGGCAGCATGACTATTGAGGATTATGAAAGGATATTTTTAGAACTGTTGAAGTATGTCTCCTTCATCAAGGATGATACCGTTAAGATTCATAGTTATTTGAGTGGGATGCCATCTTTCATTAGTGATAAGATTCAATATGATGATCCCAAGAGTTTGGAGGAAACCATAAGAAGAGAAAAGTTGTTATATGATAAACATAAGGGAAAGCCTACTTTCCAAAGAGCTTAGGAAGACAAGAAGAAGTTTAAGAGGGAACAAAGGCAGAAGGGAAACAAGCCACCATTTTTTAGAAACAGTCCTCAAGGAAATCCATCTTTTAGAGAGCACTAGATGGATGAGGTAGGTGGGCAAAGGTCAAGGAAGACACCCATTCAATGTTTGGGTTGTAAAGGATACCATAAGTATATAGTTTTTTCTCACAAAAGTGACAAAGTGAGAGTTGTCCACAATGTACAACAATAAAAAACAATGGAGGACATGGAAAGAAGTGTACCAAGGATCTATGCATCTTTGGACAACAAGCAAATTGAGTTTCAATCACACATGATTGAAGTAGAAGGTATGATCAATAACCATGCCTTTACTATTTTAATAGATTCGGGAGCTAGTCATATCTATATAGAGCCTAAGTTAGTGGAAATATTTCTTTTTCAAAGAAGAAATCATGAGAAATATTGGCTGGTACAACTGGCTATATGAGCTAAGAGAAAATTTGTTGATATGGTTAAATCATGTCCAGTGAAAATGAATGAGATAAGTACCAAGGAAGATTTGAACATCCTTGCATTGGGTTTATATGATTGTCTAATTGGTAAGGATTGGTTGGACCAACACCATGTTGTATTAGACTATCGTAACAAGGAATTTACTTGCTTGAATGAGAAAGGAAACCCAAGAACAGTCCAAGGAATTCTGAGGGAAGTTACAGTCTGAGAGATCTCATCAATGTAGTTGAAGAAGTGTTACAGGAAGGGCTGCCAAATATTTGCAACCAATATGGAGGAAGCACCTAAGGATAAGGTTCCAAATATGGAGGATCACTCAGTCCTGAAATATTTTGAATATGTGTTTAAGGAGATACCAGGACTACCCCCAAACATAGATATTGATTTCTCTATAAATTTGATTCTTAGAGCAGTTGCAGTATCAAAGACTCCCTACAGAATGAGTACACCAGAGTTGAAGGAACTACAAATGTAGCTTGAATAAATTCTGAAGAAGGTGTATATACGCCCAAGTGTGTCACCTTGGGGTGACCCAGTCTTATTTGTGAATAATAAATATGGGACATTGATATTGTTTATTGAATTCATAGAATTGAACAAAGCGACTATAAAGAACAAGTATCCTTTGCCAAGGATCGATGATCTCTTTGATCAATTAAAGGATGCAAGGATATTTTGAAAGATTGATCTCATGTCAGGATATCATCAAGTAAGCATCAAAGATGAAGACATCACTAAGACCTCCTTCAGGACAATGTATGGTCATTACGAGTTCACAATGGTGCCATTTGGGTTATCAAATGCACCAGTTGTTTTCATGTGCTTAATGAATGGTGTTTTCATGGAATATTTAGACAAGTTTTTCATTGTCTTTTTGGATGAAATCCTTGTATATTCAAAGTAAGAAGAAGAACATGAGCATCATTTGAAGATGGCATTACAAGTGTTAAGAGATCACCCGTTGCATGCCAAATTGAGCAAGTGCTCATTTTATCAAAACCAAATTGACTATTTGGGGCATATCATATTTGAAGAAGGGACAACAGTGGACCCCGAAAAGATTGAGGCCATTAAAGGGTAGAAAACACCTAAGAATGTGATAGAAGTCAGATCCTTCATGGGCCTAGATGGATACTAGATAAGATTCATTGTAGGGTTTTCAAGAATTTCTCACCTAATTACTTATTTGCAAAGGAAGGGGGTGAATTTTTTGTGGCCAACATAATGTGAAAATAGCTTCCAACAATTGAAGCAGTTGTTAACCAATGCTCCAATTCTGAGGATTGTTGATCTGAATGAAGAATTAGTGGTTTGCATAGATGCATGCAAATACAGAATTAGTGAATTCCTTATTCAATGGGTTTGTGATATGTTTTGAATCCAACAAATTGAAAGAGAATGAAAAGTTCTATGCCACTCATGATTTGTAGTTGGCAGCCATAGTGCATGCCTTGAAGAAGTGGAGGCACTACCTCATGGGAAAGAGGTTTGAGATGAGGATAGACAATAATGGTCTAAAATATTTGTTTGATTGACCAACTTTAAATGCTAGGGAGAGCAAATAATTGGAATTCCTCTGTGAGTATGACTTTGATGTCAGGAACATCAAAGGAAAAGAGAACAAAGTGGTTGATGCACTCAATAGGAGATTGCATGAAATGCATGATACAACCATTATCATGTATCAAACTGATATTAAAGGCATAATTTATGAGGCTGTAAATGTAGATTTGCAGTACATGGAGTTGGTAACAAAATTAAAGCAAGGTAAAATGCAACAGAAAGTTGAAGATTATGAATTAGGAAATGATGGAATTATCTTTTACACGAAAAAAATTTATGTACCCAATTCTCATGAATTGAGGAGTACAATTTTGAAAGATATACATAATTTACATGATGTTGGACACCCATGATATCAGAAAATTGTTGCAACAGTCAAGCGCCTTACAGATGGGTACGCTACCCCATCTCCTATTTAACTCTTGATGAGGGCCTTCCAACCACCATCCTGAATGGTAATTCATTTCTGGGTCAGAGGGTCATCTCAACCATTCTTGGTTTCCCTCACCATCTCTCTCATAGCATCCATGGTCCATCTTGGAAAAATCCCCCCTTTAAACATTTGTGCAACACATATCCAATTTCTATTAATAATAAAAAAATCATGCATTGACCCTTTTATACAAAGGTTCATCAAATCAAACATTCACACATATTTAGTCCACCATAGTCTCTTGTCCAGTTATAGTTATATTTACAAATTGGGGGAAACATGGGTATTAAAATCCCCTCCCCCTTAAAGGAACATCATCCTCAATGTTCTATCTACCAATGTGCTCTGTATATACAGAAGTAAACAAAAATGGATATGCATGTTTCATGGCATCCTCCATTTCCCATGTAGCCTCATCTGGGCCAAAGTGTTTCCACTACACCTTGACCTATGCAATGGTTATGTTCCTGAGTGGGGTTTCCTTCCTGTCTATTATGCATTGAGGTTCTGGCAGGAATTATCCCTTGAGTTACACCTGAGTCACAGACCAGTCAATAATATGATTATAATCATGTACATACTTCTTTAATAAAGAAACATGGAAAACATTATGTTCCTTCATTGTGGGAGGAAGTGCTAGCCAATAGTCTACTAGCCCCACTCTATCCAAAAAATTCAAATAGTTCACAATATCAAGGTGCCATCTTGGCATAAGATCCCATCCTCAAAGACATTTTCCTGGGTCTAACTCAAAGATACACATGATCCCCTGCTTTGAAATCTCTAGGAGTCATTTTCAAGAACGCATATCTCTTTTGTCTATCCTGGGATATTTTCAAATTTTGTCTTATTTGAATTACTTGCTTTTCCATTTCCTTTAGCATATCTGGCCCGATTGTAACTCTATATACTGGGTTCTTCCGAATGATTGGAATGTTGCATTGTCTTCCATAAAGGGCTTCAAAAGGGCTCATTTTTAATGACTCTTTATAGCCATTGTTGTAGGAAAATTATACCAACAGTAGGTAGTCCTCTCACTTCTTGGGTTGATGCATTACATGCATCCTCAACATGTATTCTAACACTTGGTTTACCCTCTTTGTCTTCCCATTAGTTTGAGGGTGATAGGTTGTACTAAAGAGCAAATTTGTTTCAAAACCAACAAACATTTTTTTCCAAATGTTTGAAGTAAATTTTGTATCTCTATTAGATATAATTTCCTTAGGCATGCCATCCAGTCTAAATATATATTTCATGAAAATTATGGAAATATCTATTTCCTTGCAAGTTGACTTAACAGGTATGAAGTGAGCATCCTTGCTTAGTTTGTCCACAACTACGATGATGGCATTGTTCTTTTTGGTTGATCTTGGTAATCCTGTGATGAAATCCATGGAGATGGTTTTCCATTTCCATTCGAGAATTGGTAGGGGATGAAACATCCCTGTTGGGTACTGGTGTTCTTCCTTGACTTGTTGACATTCTAGATACTTACCTAAGTAATCAGCTATGTCATTTTTCATTCCGGGCCAATAAAATAGTTTCCTAATTGTTGTGATCATTTTCTGATGACCAGGATGACCAATATATGATCTTTTGTGTAGTTCATCCATTATGAACCTCTTCAAGTCATCACAATTTGGAATATACAATCTTCCCTTGTAAGTCAGAAGGAAATCATTAAGCAATGATAGCCTTCGTACTTCATCCATATGGGATCTTGCTTTAGGTATGATGTCACGGTCTTGAAAAATGCATTTGTTTCTTCTACACTTTTGAATCTCTCTTTGATGTCTGATTCACTAGTGCTTACATCTTCCAAGTGAACCAATTTCATACTTCTACTAAGGGCATCAACCACCCTATTCTCCTTTCCTTTGATATGTTTGATTATAAAATCAAACTCACTAAGGAGAGCCATCCACCTAGCTTGTCTCACATTGAGTTTTGGTTGGCAAAAAAAAAACCTCAGCCCACTATGGTCTATCATAAGTACAAATCTTCCACTTAAGAGGTAATGCCTCCACATTTTTAAAGCATGTACTATGGAAGCCAATTCCATATCATGAGCCACATAATTGACTTCATTCTCATTAAATTTTTTGGATTCATAGAAAATCACATGTCCTTCTTGCATAAGGAATCCTCCGAGCCCTTCCTTGCGGACATTTGTACACACAAGGAATTCCTTGTTTGGGTATGCAATATTTAGTACAGGTGCATTGGTTAGAAGGTATTTCATCTCTTGAAATATTTCTTCACATTCTGATGTCCAAATGAATTTAACCCCCTTTTTATGAAGGGAGGTGATTGGGCAACCAACCTTGAAGAATACCTTTATGAACCTCCTATAATATCTTGCTAGGATCATAAAGGATTTGATATCAGATACATCCTTTTGGATAGGTCAATCCATAATGGATTTAATATTTTTAGGATCAACCGCGACTCCTTCCTTAGAAATAACATGGCCTAAGTAATGGACTTGTTTATGGAAAAAGTCACACTTACTAAGCTTAGCATAGAGATGATGTTCTCTTAGTACTTGGAGTACTAGATTGAGATGTTCTTCATGTTCTTCCATATTCTTGGAATAGACTAGGATATCATCAATGAAAACCAACACAAAACTATCCAAGAATTTTATGAATACGTTATTCATTAAGAAAATAAAAGTGGTTGGTGCATTGGTAAGACCAAATGGCAACACCACAAATTAATAGTGACCATATCTTTTCCTAAAGGTTGTATTGTGGATGTATTCATCTTTAATTCAAACCTGATGGTATCCAGACCTCAATTCATCTTGGACAATATTCTATCACCCTTTAATTGGTCAAACAGTTAATTGATCCTTGGTAATGGATACTTATTGTCGATGGTCATCTTACTGAGTTGTCTATAATCTATGCATAATCTGAGTGTGCCATCCTTATTTTTCACAAACAAGGTTGGTGCTCCCCATGGGGACACACTAGGACGAATGTAGCCTTTTTCCCACATCTCCTTGAGCTGTAGTTTGAGCTCAACTAGATCCGATGTACTCATTCTATAGGGTGTTCTAGATATTGACACCGCTCCTGGTACAAGTTCTATTGAAAAGTCAATATCCCTTCTTAATATGGAATGGTCCTCTAGGTTGGGTTTTTCGTTCTCAATAGAGTTGAACACTTGTATTGCATATAAGGGACATCCCTTTATGCAATAATTCTTCACTTGGAGGGATGATATTTGTATCGCTGAGACAATATTTTGAATCCCTTGTAGGGTTACCCTTATTCCTTCTTAATTTTCACACTCCAAATTTTATTGTAACAGTCCAACTTGGTTTTGTGGGTATCCAACTAGTCCATTCCAATCAAAAGGTAATAAGATCCTAAAGAAAGAATGTTTAGGTTCGTTTGGGTGGGAAATCCACTTATAACGAATTGGCATGCTGGTATGGCCTCTGTTACTTTTCTTTTGATTCTAGTGGCTAGTTGTACCATCCATGATTTAACATGTTTAACTTTTTGCAATTTACATTTCTTAACAGTTTGAGGGGAAGCATAACTCAAATTAGAACTAGGGTCAATTAAAATGGAAAAAAGGATGGTTGGAAATTGTACCTTCCATCTCCACGATTGAATCTTGGTGGTCATATTTTCTATTATCTAAGGCTGCATAAATTTGTGGCATGCTCCTAGACACATCATTTATTGTGGTAGCCTCTTATACATTGTAGACCCTCTTATTTCTTTGTTGCCTATGCAGACAATACCTCAACAGATGTTTCTCTTCACAACCCCAACATTTCAAGGGTTCTCTCTTGGTTATCAGTCTTACTTGGAACTGCTCTGAATGGTTTATTTCAACTCTAGGATGGAAAATTTTGTTGATACACACTTCTGGTAGGAATGCTCATCCTAGATCTCTTCCCATGGTTCTTAAATCTCGAGTATTTAAATCCCTTCTTATTAAATCCCAAACTATTTTTCTTCTTCCAGTCTTCATGGGGTTTTGTCTTAGTCTTGATTTGCTCATAACAATACCTTGATTTTCAAATAGTATCTTCCAAGGTCTTTGGCTCATCAAACTCAATTCTATTCTGGTAGGATTGAGGTAATCCACTACTAAATCATTTCATCTTTAATTTTTAATCTTTTATGTAGGGCACATACCTCATCAAATTAATAAATTTGTTGATATACTCATCTATGGTCTGTGTCCCAACTTGAGTTCATATAACTCCTTAGTCTTCCCATCAATGTAATTTTTTGACAAATACTTCTTCTTGAAGTATTTCTCAAATTGTTTCCATGACAAGTTCTTATCATGTATTCCTTTCACATTCCTAAGGTCCTCCCACCAAATGGAAGATTTCCCATTTAGGTTGAAAATGGCTATTCAAGCCTTTAAGTTTCCATAGTAGTCATGGAATCTGAGGTACTTCTTCAAGCTGAGTAGCCAAACTTCTTCTTATTCCCCCTTCTTAATCTCTCCATCGAAGGTGGGTGGTTTGTATTTTTTGAAATCTCCAGGGTCATGACTCTTGGAATGTCTCCTCTTCTTTCCTCTTGTATGTGAATGGGAACTAGTTTTTCCACTAGAAGATTCCTTGAAGTTGTCAGTCTCCTCAGAGAGACATTCTGATGAGTGTCTCTTGGCTCCATGTTGGGCCTTCCTTGAGGTGCTCCTCTTGGTGTGGAAACTTTCCGGAACATGCTTTTGTATCTCAAGTGGACTTGGAGTTTTCTTAGTATGATTCTTGTCCACATGACTGGAAACTGGACCATGTTGTAGTTTCCTTTGTATATCTGATAGACTTTGCAGTAGGATTGCATTAATTTTATTCTACTTTTCCTACTCCTTTATCGGCCTTTCATTGTCAGCCTTATAACTCTGTAATTCTGCCATGAGGCTTCTTACAGTATCGACCAAATCTGGAGGGGTTTCCACTACCCTCCTTTCATCAGATTATTCCTATCTATTGTGGGAGCTCTCCCCAACTCATGGTGTGTCACCATCCCTTACGCTGTAGTTTTCCCATTGTTCATTGATTGCTTGAGTGACGACAAAACAATTTTTTTTAGTTACTAATCTACCAATTCATGAACAACACATATTATTGCAAAGTGAAGTTAGCTTCTTTATTTGGAAACATTAGCAACATACAACGCATATTTCCAAAGAATCTATCAACAATAGAAGGTTTTGTTCCTCTCTTCAATAGAAGTTTAGACAAGTTTCTTATAGAAGGGGGTAAGTTAGGGTGTTACCCAATAAAGTTCTCTAATAATACTTTTATGCAACTCATGAATGAGCCCAAGCAGGCCAAGTGTTGTTTCCATGCTCTGATACCAATTTGTAACAAACCCGACCCACAAATAGACTTTCTAGGGATGGGACATCAAATACTTGCTCATTCAAATCATCTCAAATCATCTCTTTGAGGTCTTCATCCTCTTCTACTCATCTGTAGCCTTTTAAATATTGTTACCAACTCAAATATGATCTATGGTTTGCAAGATACAGCCTCCTGAAGTTATCCAGACGTTATTAGTTGGGGTCTTCAGCGTTTGGTGTTGAACGCCCCTTTTCTTATTGCCCGAATACTCCCCAAAGTCCTGAAATATCTCCACGTGGCCTTGGCCATTCAACGTTTGACAATCGGTGATCGATGCTCTACATTTTTGGTGTTCAACAATCAATGGTCGATGTTGAAAATTTTGGCGTTCAACAATCAATGATTGGCATTGAACATTTCATAGATCGACATTGAAATTTTCGACGTTCAGAATTCGACGATCAACATTGAACATCCCTCTACTATACTATGCCCCAAATCTTCCAAAATATTGAATTTTCGGAGTCCCGGAGTCCCGGCCGCATCACCAAGCATGTTGACTAGGTGGGCATGAACCAAAGGCTGAAACGTGGTGAGGGATAGGGGTGAAATGTGTCCTCATTAGGGGGTGACATGTGTCATTCTCTAATAGGCATAAGGGGTTTGTGAATCATCCATAACCGTGTGACACGTGGCACCTTAGTTTCAGGTCCACGTCACCCTGGATGACATCAGTGAAGCACGACAGCCCTAAACATACAACCTTTTGACTTATTTAAAATATCACGTTTGATATATGTCTACATAGATCCATAGATCCACGGCTCCTGGTACTTCACAAATCTGTTCTTCAAAGCTTATCAACTCCTCACATCATGAATCCCATGAAGAGCTAAGTCTCTGGACTCTCTAATCTAGCACCACTCATCCTAATCCTGTCAACAATTAAGATTCACTTCATCATTCATGACTTCAAGAGTTTTCACACTTTGAATACTCTTGGCCAAGTTTCTAAGGAGCACCAAGTCTCTAGACTATAGGATCTCCTGCCACGTAGCCTCTCATCCAACGGCTCTAGTCCAATGGACAAAATTTGATAGGTGACAAGTGGGGACCGTGTGTCGCTCCATGACACGTTCCCAATTGATTGGGAAGTTAAGAGGGGTTCTCAATGAAGTCCTTAGATCGAAGACTGAGAGGGATCCTGAAGGATTCAAGGATCTATGGTCTACATTACTTTGTATATTTGACATTCAACTTTCGACGTTCTACATTGAATGCCAGAGTTCAATGTTTGACGTTATAGGTCCCTATGTCATCACATTGATATCGTCAAATACCCAAACTTTCATATAGTCGTTGATCTGTGGACTCACATCCCTCTATTCTCAATGGTCCATATTAACTTTGCAACTCCAACATGTGAGAGTTTCAAAGCTACACCACCTCTATACTCCCGAAGTGGAACTTCGTCGAAGTAGTTAATGATACCCCTTCCTAAGTCTGATCTAATGGATGAGAGAGATCTCCACTATTTTCCAAGATCTATGACCCTTATCAATTCATGACTCTTGCCTTCAACATTTTTCGAAGGATGTGGAATCATAAGTCCTGAAGTCTCGAAGCCAAAGTAGCTTCACTCCTTTTGGGCTTAGTGATGGGTTTCCCACCCTAGGTCATATGGGATCATATTGAGGTTCTAGGATACACTCAGCTCTTATACAATACTTGATTAAGCCCATGGGTATGAGCCCTCAATCACATGGGTGGAAGGTCCGAAGGAAACACCCTTCTCCCATAGAGTTGAACTTGACATTCCTGCTAAGGTAAAATCAAAAGTTCGGTAGGACTTAGAAGTTTCAGTTAATCCTACCCCGACACTCCTACGGATTCACATCCCATAACTCTCTAGTGGTTAAACTGAGGTAAATTGAAGACCATGTAAATATAGAAATTTAAAGAAGCAAATGAGCATTTCTAATAACTATTCAAACACTACAAAACTTAACCATAAACAAATACATTCAATAATCACATCCAATGTATTACAAAGAGTATGAAAATACTTATCAGAACTGGAAAATGTGAAGTGACTGATGAAAGGGGTTCTTGTTTCCACCCAACCATATGCACATCCACTCTTGATGCATTTACCGCTAGTCTCCCCCAAGCTAGACCATGATTATCTGAGAGAGATTCTTTCTTCTTGATCCATGACAGTCATGGAAAAAGGTTACTCTCCTCCTCCCATAGGATCTTGGAAACCAGTTTTATCTACACCAAGCAAGGAGGTATGCATGATCACTTCCTCGATCACTCGTCAGCGTCATTTATCAACTTGTAGCAATACCCTTCCCATGGATTCTTACAGCCAAAACGAGCTTGCTTCTTAGCCTCTCTCTCAACTCCAGAGTAAAAAACATGATCTCCTTTCTCTCTTGTCTCATGAAAAGAATAATGACCAGATCAGAGCCACAAACACGTCATGGTGATCCTCTCATAGGATCACTCTGTGAATGCATTCAACTCGATGCTATATGAAATATGGAGTTTCACCTCAAGAACATTAAGTCTTCATTCTGTTGAATACTATGTCGAGGCACATCTACTCTGGATGTATATGTTCCCTAACTCCCCTGGTATGCAACCCTGTTCTTGTGGAGATAGATTCAGCTCGATGCTTATCAAGGCTACTCACCTACTCATGAGAGGTTCAAGGCTCGATGAAATTCACACATAGGAGATCTAGGAGAAACTTAAATCTTGAATTTGTTAAAGATTACTTCTGGGCCTATTCCCACATGATTAGGTCCATTTGATCAATCTTGGAATATCAGCATGATTCTACAATCATCAATACTTCCCAGTGAAACATTTTCATTCATGTCAATCTTGTCTCAGACAGAGGCTTAGTGCAAATGTCAACTATATGCTCATCTGTGGATAAGTGATGGAGCCTCACTACTCCTTCCTGCACCATGTCTCTGATGAAGTCTTACAATATCCTTCATCTCAGATTCTGAAGTCAACTCCCTATGTCTGAGAGAATCCTCGAACCATGCTTTTTTCTACTGCATGCCCCCTTGCATCCTTCAAAGTGTCATGAAACCAAGTTGGCTTCTTCCTGATCAATGAATCCCTCTGAAGTTTGATTCCCTCTAAAGTATTTTCAAGTATGTTGTTCTTGTTTTCATACATTTCTTGTTCCTAACCTAGAACTAGGGGGTCCCGTACTAGGGATAATGGCCCTTCTAACAAAGATAAGAGTTTGGTCCTCCTGTACTAGGATAATAACGAAGATGGCCTCCCATAGGGATAATAACCACAATGGCCTCCTGTAATAGGATAATAACCAAACCAAAAAGAAAAATGGACTCCCGTACCATAGAAAATGGTCCAATACAAAAGAAAAATAATTAAAATAACTAAATTATACTTACAATGAGATTTGTAGAGATTATCCTAATGTATTTAGTAGAAATAACCGTCGCCACATTTTGTCTTCTTCTGTGGATGTTCATCATCTATCGATGCATGTTTCATTTCTTTTCTTTTCCTTTGAGGAAAATCTCTATTATAGTGACCAAACTCATCACAAATGTAGCATTGGTTCTTTGAAAGATCCTTCTTCTTTCTTGATGATCCTGTATTTTTCTTCTAGAATTTCCCTTTCCCTTGTCTGGCATTGGCTGCAAATGCTTGCTCTTGTTCTTCTGGGGGTTTCTGCAAGATATTTCTAGATACCATTCAGGTTTCTTCTTGAACACAATCAAACCATAGATGGTCAAACTTGGGTAGCTATTTATGTCCACAAATGCTCTAAATAAATGGCTCCCGTGATATTGATAATCCGTTAAGAGATATAGTGACAAGTTATGTGATTGGAACTTCATCTCCAATCACATTAATTTGATCTCTTATTTCAAAGACCTTTCTTAAATATATTTTGAGTGTATATGAATTTGACAGCTTGATGCACTGGAGCTAATTTCTCAAAGATAACTTTCTGCTAATGTTCTTGCTTTCAAATAATTTTACCAAGGCATTGTACATTTTCTTGGCAGTCTTTAGTTCTACAATATGTGGAGTCATATTCTCTCTAATAGAATCTACTAGGATTCTTCTGGTCATTACTTCTTTCTTCTTTTTCTTGACCTTCTCTTCATCTTCTACCAGCTCAGGAATGCCCTGGTTTATGTACTCCAGAAGATCATTTTCTTCTAAGAAAAGAAGTAACTTAATATTCCATGCTCTAAAGTTGGTGGCACATTCCAATCTATATTCTACTCTTAAACTAGTCTTCATGACTATTTTTACTTTGACCTTGACTAGTCAAAATTTGAATTTGACCAGTCAAACATTGAATTTGACCAGTCAAACTTTGACTTTGACCAGTCAAACTTTGACTTTGACCAATCAAACTTTGACTTTGACCAGTCAAACTTTGAATTTGACCCAAAAATACAGCCTTGACATTTTTTATGGCTGAGGGAACCAATAGATGCGTTGGGTTAGGGAACACTAGAATATCCAGGAATTATGTCCAATGCTTCACTGAAAGTGCCCAAGAATTTAGGTTTAGGGTTTGTTGCAGCTGCAAAATTAGAAACCCTAGTTGTATCTACAATTGGTGCTACAATGAGCTTGAAAAGGAACACCCGATCTACCTTCCAACGGTTAGGCTGTTTTGAAGGTAGTGTGGGCCCATAACCTGTTAGAATATTGTTCTTGGTTAACCATAGACAATGCTACACCATTGTCACCCATCCATAGGCATTTAAAGCCACCCCTGAGCACCTTAACCTTTGACGGAAAGAATGATTATGGAAATACACATTAGAACTAAAACATGACTAAGAGAGTGCACCTTCTCCAAGGGTAGAGCACAAGAGAAAGTACTAGAAATACTGAACAAGAGAAAACTGTACAACTACAATTGCTGCTACTCCTCCAAACTTGCACACTATTTTTGGTTTCCTGAGTGAGAGTGAGTGAAAAAATGAGCCAATATGCCCTCTATTTATAGTAATCTATCCAGTGACTTTTATGGCTGGGACGACCTTGCTTTCTAGTAATTATATTTTTTGTTTATCTTTTTCCTGTGAGGATGATTTGTCTTCCTGATGGATAATACCTTAATATTATATATTATGCTGAGTTGACATGTCTTCTAGGGTTTTCACACATATGTTTAGGGTTTCTCTTGCTTCTGGAATATCTTTTTCTAGTCAAAGGTTACATATGAGGTTAATACCTCCCACAACTACCACAATATCAACATAGTAGAAAAAAATATCTATAGGAAGCAATCAACTTATATGTGAGCAACACTGTGCAGACTAAAGGAGTACCAAAATGGCTAAGTGTTGCCATCATAGACATACCAAGATGACTAAGAGTTGTCATCAATGACAAAGGGGGAGATTGTTGGAAATTGTGTTGTCATTGATGTCAAAGGTAGACATAATTGTGACAATCATGAAAGTCATTGATGTCACGGGCATGGGGAGATTAGTAAACCCAAAGAGAATTGAACTAGAGAAAGGAAGTTGCAAATCAAGCTAGAGGAATAAGAAAATGTTTATCTACGAACAAACTTTTGCGTAGTAAGAAAATGACTAAGAAAAAAAGTGTTAAGCATGCCCTAAAGGCAAGATGACTGTGAAAAATCAACCCAAGTAAATTTGAGCTACACAGGCATGAATAGAAATACCAAGTGGAATATGAATGAGACAACCCTATTAAAATAAAGAATCAAAATCGAGGAAGTGAAGAGTCTTATGGAAGAATGGTCACAACTTGCTTGTTGAAGTTGGACGGTGTAGAGGAAACTCAAGCATACACTAGAGGATTGAGCAACAATGAGCTTGGAAAGGGAGGTATTGATTAAACAGATCGAGATAAAATCCAATATCCCACATTCATAAGGAATAACGACTTTGTTAGGTTTATAATGAAAAAACATTGTCAACAAGGTTACCAACTTAACAAGAACTATCCAATGTTCTGATTTTGTAGAGATCACATTTTTTACCCTGGTTTCAAAAACTAGTGTTACCAATAGCACCCCTATTTTGTGGAGTGGTTAAAATTGTGAATTAATTGAATGTTAAATCACCGCAACCATTGTCTTGAAAACCAATACCATTGCATAAAATTGACCCTCAAATCCAAAAGTGATGTTTTTTTTTTTTTGATGAAAACGGTTAGTGATATTGCATAAAAAGGAGTGGACTAGCCACATATTCGGTTACAAAATAGGCCACGATTGTATTCATGCCTGCCTTTCTGAAGATTCCTCCTAATCCTATAGCTATAGACTATAATCCCGAACTAAAATCCTATCATGACCTTAACCAGGTACAGAGTTATTTACAGCGTTGTCTTCTATACAAAATGCCATACTTGCTGAAGAGAGAACTTTCTAAAAGACTGCTAACATACTGGTTTAGTTCATGGGATCTTGCTTCCAATCGTTTCTCAACTAAGCCATTTTTTCCTCCAGTTGATCAATTCGTTCTTCAAATTCCTTTTGGGGGTTCTTGAGTTCCCTGTGTAGTTTACCCAGCTCCTCTATAAACCCGAGTTTGGCAGTGGTGATGTCCTCTTCTAACTTCTCCATTCGCCTTCTTGCTTCTGAGTCCAAGTTCTCAAGAAAATCCAGCTGAAATTGAAGCAGCTGCTTTAAATTTTCTAGTGTTTTATCCATCGCTTTGAGCCTTTCCTCAGTGCTCAACTTTCTGTTCAAACTTGGAGCCATTCCTGGTCGTCTTCCCCTTCTTCTTTCTCCCTAATCTTTACTGGAGGATACTCACGAAATCACTACATTAGAGTGGGCTGAGACTGAGGGGGCGTCTTCATTTTATTTCCTCTTGCATCCATTCTCATGATTTCCCTTCGATTTGTTGAATCCTTGAGGTATGGCTGAGCGGATTCCCTGTCTCCAGCATATATGCAGCTCTGTTTCTCATGGTCTTGTGCCTTGTCCCCCCCAGCCAATAACTTTCTCTGATGTGACTTGACCTGAGCAGTTTCCTTGATTTCCCTATCCACTAACTTAGTGTGCCTTTGATTTTGAGTGATGAGGGCGGCTATCATGTTTCAATGAAGTTCCACACTAGAAATCGTTTCATTCACTTTCAAAATTCTCGGCTCCAAAAGTGTGCCTCTGTTAGCTTCCTCATCCGCTTCCCCATTTAGTTCCCTTAACACATGATAAAGATTATAAGAGTTGAAGTTCCTTAATAGGAGTTGAATTATATCCAAAAGGTTATTGATATTCACACTCTGAGTTTTAGAATGACGATTTATTGCCTGTATTATCACTCTAGAGTCACCAATTATAATCAAGTCCTGGATCTTGTGTCTTTTTGCTTGAATTAGTCCTTGCAAAAGAGCCAAGGCCTCTGCTCTGTTGTTGGATTCTATTCCTAAAACCAATGCAAATTTTATTGACATAGACTCAAGGGGATTTTCAATTATCCCCCCTCCTTTGGCTTGGCCCGGGTTCCCTTTCGAAGCCCCATCAAAGGATAGGATATGGGCGTTTCTCCTTCTTTTCCAATTGGCGAAGTCCTGTTTGCCTTTCCTGATCTCCCATTCCTCTTTAATTGGGGTGCTAGCCTTTCTGCCCCTGTGACATTGGATTTTGAACTGGCTTAACCAGAGTTCCTCTGATGCTTCCAGTGTGTGGTTGTTCTTTGAATTGCATAGATAAGGTGCAGATTCACCAAAGAGTGCATGAATTTTGGTTACGACAAGAGCTATGCTTCTTTTGTTGTCTCTGAATATTCTATTGTTCCTTTCCAGCCATAGGTTCCACAGGATGAACTTTGGGAGAACTTTCCACATAGCAGAGGCTTGGCTTCTTTTTTTAGAATTGAATGGGTAATAGGAGTCCCAATGGAGGAGGAGACTTCTTATGTTGGGGGGGAGGCTAAGGGCACTTTGTGTTCCTGTTACTAGCTTCCAAACTTCTTTGGAGAAAACACAGTTGAGAAGGAGGCGGTCTGTAGATTCTTCAGCAAGTAGACATAAGGGGCACCTGTAGGGACCTTCCCAACCACGTCTTTTGAGGTTTTCCCCTGTTTGGATGCTGTTGTGTGCAAGGGTCCAAATGAAAAGGTCACTTTTTGGGATGGACTTGGACTGCCAGATTGCTCTCCAGATGGTCGGATTGGGCAGGGTGATGGGGACGCTGGTGAAGAGGTGGTAGCCCTCTGCTGTGGTGTAGGCCTTGGAAATCCCTCCCCAACCTCTTTTTTCCTTGCCTTTTTTCCTTATGGGTGATTTCTCTTGAAGACAGCGTTGTAGGGTGCACCAATCCCTTTGAAGATCAGGGGGTCTATTGGGCACTCCCCACCCTTACCAAGTAATGAACTTGTCCTCCCCACAAATTGAGATGTCAAAGACAGTAATTATGTTTTGTCTTTCCATCCAATCCTTGAGATGAAGCAGATCCTGTCTCAACTCTAGGGGGGGATCTCCCATAATTGAATCTTGCCAAATTTTGATTTTTTTTCCGTTTCTTGGCACCCAAGTGAGATGAGGGCTGAAGTGGGGCAATGCCTTTTTGCAGAGTGTGAAAATAGGGGAGCCTTTTGATTCCCTGCATGGAAAATCTAGGCAACGGTCCCTAGGCCCCCTAAAGTATTTTTTCCAAAGTGCCA
This sequence comes from Picea mariana, assembly GCA_032191745.1. Classification (NCBI taxonomy): domain Eukaryota; kingdom Viridiplantae; phylum Streptophyta; class Pinopsida; order Pinales; family Pinaceae; genus Picea; species Picea mariana. The sequence goes on along the minus strand of JASDQU010105928.1, from coordinate 11,508 downwards.
GTTTGCTCCAAGTTGGTTTTCCAGTGACCATCATCCAAAGTAGCTTTGCCCCCAAAGCCAGGTTTTGAGCTTGGGTTA
>JASDQU010105927.1:67278-82167 GCA_032191745.1 Picea mariana | reverse complement strand
TCTGATAATGAAATTCTTGGAAGACTCTGTGAGCTATAATAATAGTTAATGGAAACAGTTTTACTTTTCTCGGAATGTGGTATAAAATTTTGAATCAACCATGTTTGGTAATTCATCAAGGCCTGTTAACTTTTATAGCGAACTTTATAAATGCTCATCACTATTGCTTCATGGGCTGACATCTTGGTTACATTTGATAATTCGATCTCATTCTTATATAAATTATTATGCAAAAAACAATGCTCTATTGGATAACATTCTGAATAGTACATTGATATTTAAAAAGAAATTTTATTAACGTCGGGAGGAAAATATGTCTGGGATGGATCTAGTCCTGAATTTCCAGGGTTACCATAGCATCTTCTGGAGTGATCAGACCATTACGAAACTGGAGTTCCATTCTTATATCTCGTTACTTTCTCCCACACCTTATTTTAACCATCAAAACTTTCTCCCGCACCTTATATTAACCATCAAAACGATCAAAACGTGTCTCAACTCGAGCCCCTCTGTGTATCGATAGAAGCTCGATTCCATCTTGTCGAATCACTGGCAATGGAACGTGTTCTGTATGCTTTCCTTCATTTGATAATCCATCCAGATTGTTCGGTGTCTGGGAAACCAACTGTTGTTGTTTTCCGATTGTGAGGATCCCTTCCATTTTTACACAATCCCTTGACCTGTTATGCGTTTCCCTCCTTGTCACCATTCCTCTAGACTACTCAACAGTCATGTCTCAAACATTACCTTCTGTGCACAACATTGGTCATATTTTGGCGTGAATCTCTAGTCCTGAGCGCACTTGCTCCTTCCTTGCTTGGTGCTCTAGCCTGTTGCGTATTCCTGGTGGATGGACCACCGCCAGTTATTCACCCACGCAATCTGGGTTGACCACCTCCCTTCCAACGAAAGGAGTCGGGTCTCCCTCAATTAAGGAACCCTCCCTTAAATTGTGGCAGTTTAATTGTTGTAAACCTTTAATGTTCCTTTTACCTTGATGAACTTCACTTCATAAGAGTGTTGGATTGATTTTTCTACCCTTTTATTTTTAAATTTATGAGAGAAGGGGTCAGTGCTTCCTTATATTACCCTTCCAAACTTTAGTAAATTCTAAACAAGACCTTCATGTTTATATTAAAGTCCCTCCAGTTTAAATTAGAATTGAGTTAAATTATCTTTAAAATTTTATTCCAGTTAAAATTGTATTTCGGCTTACAAATATGTTTCAGAAATTAGGAGTGTTGCAATTATAATTCAGTTACTACTATCATATCCTGGGCGCACAAAATGGATAATTATATATTGCCAAGTAAAGCCTGTAATAGTGGATAACACAAGGACAACTTAGTGGTGACAGGGATTGGAAAAACAACCTAGTGATCTTAAAGTAAATTAAAAGGACACTTTTCGATTGCTTAAGAATATGTTTTAGATGATCATTGAGGGAATGCTCATGCTCAATTTCATCATGGAAAATAGGACATGTTGAGTTTAAACTTTTGCGCGCACTGATTTATATGTTTTACATGACGATTTTTGGAGTTGGATTCTTACGCTTATGGATTTGATGGTTAGATCTAAGGCTTCGCACAATTAAAAAGTAATGAATGTAATTACCTTGCGTCATTGAAGAGCTTGATTGATTTTAGAATGCTTCGTCTTGTTTCCATATACTATATGATAGTTAAGGATTTTTGGACTTCTTGCGCATCAGGTTTTTATGTCTGGTATGATGGTTTAGTAAATGTCTATCTTGCACTTGGGTTTATGCTGAAGAATAGGTGTTTATATTGTTTGTGCTATGGGATAAGTTGATGTAAATGTTTACGCCTTAGTTTTTCTAGCACACTTGTCACGATGTTGACGTATGATGTCCTTATGATTGAATTAATTGTGTGCATTGATCGATAAGTGAATATGTTAATCTGGAAATGGTTCATGTGCTTACCTTGTAAATGATGTTGGTTATTGTAATCTGATGATTGATTTAATCGCGCGCCTAGAGGTTAAGTAGATCTTGGTTGCGCCAAAAAAAATAAAAATTAGTAGATTATTTGTATCGTGGCATATGTCGTTGCTTGATTGATTCTGTAATTAAGTTCTCTTACGCCATGGAAATTTTATGTTACTTATATTGGATTATTAGAATGTTATTTTGCCTTAATGAACAGTGACGATGTTATTTAGCTTAGTTGTCTTGGACTTGGTTGTGTCAGATGGGATGTAGACACCTCCTTGTTCCTCAGAACAACCGCCAGCCCTGAGACCTTAAATGGTCAAAATTGATGGGAACCTAGGCTGTTGTATTGCTTATGTGTCCTGGAGGTCCTAACCTTCCAGGGTAGGTTGGGCGGGTAGTATTTTATGTGTTCTAGTGATTATCTTTATGATCGTTAGGATTCGTTATGGTATTGTATGTTTTCTTAGTGATATCTGATTGATGGTCCTCATGAGATGTGTTGAATTTTTGGAAATTGTACTTTATGCATCGTTATTAATTGTGGAATGCAATGATGTTGATCTATTGTAATTAATGTGTTCATACCTCGATGTGCGTGTGTTGGTTTCCGATGAAGATGTGTCTGCTTGTGTCGTAATGGATGGTTAATGCATTGATATGTTTAGTTAATTCATGTGAATTTGTGTCAATGATGACACTTTTTATTATGATGTTTTAAATTCCTAACGCAACAATAAAATAAAATAAAATAAATTGCATGTTATACATTGGTTTTTTTGTTGTAATGGCGGGGGACATTACACAGAAGATGGATGCATAAATGTTATAATTGCTAAGATTGGTAGTGCATTTTTTTTTTTCTATCTACCTTTTATTCCACCAAACAAGCTTTAGGGAGTGCTTATGTAACATCCTGACTATAATCCCCATTTCAATTAATTCTTAACGTAGATATAATATGTGGCTACGACCAAGTGATGTAATATGTGAATTGTATTTTTGAATGTTAATAATAAAATTTGATGCTAGCTGCTAACAGGACATGGAAAAATAGGGGGGATGAATTAATCCACAAGAGAGGGGAGGGTCTAAAGGAATGGACAAGAGAGGTCCAAGGGAGAATTACCAATGCATATTATTTCAACCCATTTTTCTAAATTTTCTATTGGTATATGAACCATGCAAATTCTGAATGAGTGTTCCCAAATCCAATCATTGAATACATGTAAGAGGGTGGGTGTGAGTAGTCACATCCCATAGTTATTGAGAACATTGGGGTTGAGTAAAATCAGATTTGAGAAGTGTGTGAGTCAATAAAGGAAAGCTAAAGGGAGGAAATGTGTATGGGTTGGGAGAGTAGTTTTACACATTCAATTATTTTGCATGAGCAGCAAGGGGGAGGAAGAAAGAGAGTTTGGAGTTGGTGCATCCATGGAGGGTGAATTCTATATCATTATGGTTTGTATTCGGAGAAGATAAGAGATGAAGAATGAAGAACCAGGTTTCCAGGCCTGAAGAGTGAACTCATCTGTGAATTGCACTGTAACAGTAAGTGGTTGTCGTTATTTTGTTCATAGTTTTCCTAGCAGTAATATCCCTTGAGTTCTTAGATGCGATATTCTTGGTTACGTATGCCAAAGAGACCCTCATAAATGAATGGTACACTTGAGGGATTGTGATTAGTGAAGGGTTACATTCATTGGGTTGGACAGGTCAAGAGGAAGAGAGATGGTGGAAAATCGGGATAGTTGTAGGAAAATATCAATTGGTTATGGGAATTTTGAGTTGTAAGTGGACAATGAGAGACCACCCTCTTTTGTGGATTACTAGCCTCAGCTCGGGGGTGACTGGTTGTTTATTTTTGGATCAATTAGTCTATGGTTGGGTGGAATGTCCATCCCAAACAGTTGATTGCACAAAAGATTTAAAAGATAAGTGTTTTATCTTGTTGTTGTGTTATTTTTCATGTGTTATTGTTGTTCGTGATCTTTGTGTATGAGAAAGATTGCATGTTGTTGTGTTCAATTATTAAACTACATTTCATGTCAATTTATCTTTTTTTAGATGCATCTAATAAATTGTATCAAAAGACAATAGCTAATTCTGGTTGTATTTCGTAGATGAAATATACAGAAAAATAATTAGATAGAAGTATATTTAATAAATTTCATTTTTATGATTATTTTGCACTGTAATGTCCCTTGGTTGGGATGGCATATGTTACAGCTTATAAAAAACCATCTCTTGAGTCCTTTTGTGATTCTCTTATTCGAGATAAAGACAATATTTTGCAACTTAGATTGATTAGCACTGCAGGTACCTCCAACAAATCCTTATTAGTCCAGTAGAAAGATAAATCCCACAATTCCAAGAAGCAACATCCTCACCAAAACAACAAGAAAAACAAGGGTCCCAAACCCTCTCAACCAACTTTCGCTCCTAATGGTGACAAAGGAGAAAAATATAAAAGTAAGAATACTGACATAAATTACAACTTTTGTGGGAAAGATGGTTATGATTAGTCCAAATGTTTTATGAAGATGGAAGATTTAGAAGTAGCAATGAAGAAGCACAACATCAATATTGATTCTATTTCTTCCTCTTCTTCTCATGGACATGCATGACTTTCTGCTTCTAGTTTGTTAAGCCCTAAATAGTGGCACATCACCCCTTAATTGGGGCATATTACATTATTAATGCTATTTCATTTATGTCGGCTTGGTTCCATTAGTTGTAATTGTACCTCCTAGTCTCATATATATACCAAGGAGACATTTTCATTTGGAATCATCTGGTATTGGGAAATTTATGCGGTGTATAAGGAGGTTTCCCCCTCGAAGATGATTATTATCTGAAATTATCTCTTTTTCAAGGCGTTGAGTACTTATTTTGAGGTTATTTTATGTTATTTTGATATTTGGCTCATAACATTTGGTATTAGAGCTCAAGGTCTTGGGGTTTCACTACTACATATGAGACACCTTGGGATTTTCTCTATAAATTGTTTTCTACAAGGTTTCAGAAGGAACCCCTTGGAGGATATTTAGTAGATGGATCAAGGTACGTGGGGTTCAAATTTCATCTCCCGAGGCCTTATAATTTCGGGGATATATCCTGTGTAAGATAAGGTTCTAGAATCATATTAAATTTAGTCATTGTGGAATTTTTTCTATAAATTTGTTTCTGTGATGTTTAATACCCTTAAACCAAGAGGATATTCATAGAAATTATCAAGGTAGTTGTGATAAAAATGTCATCTTCTGGGTCATCCTAATTTTGTAGATACACCCTGTGAAAGATAGGGTATCTGACTAGTCATATTAACTAGTCTCAAACAAGTCTTCCAGGTAAAATAGTGATATATTTTTCAGTGAGTATCCAAATTAAGTGATACCGGTTTAATTGGACATTGGACAGTCTGTAGTATTTATGGTACAAGTTTCTAAATCAAATATCATATATTGTGCGCTTAGAATGATTTAAAAGTACACACTCTTGCAAGGGACAAAAATCAGAAAGGTGTGGGGAAGTTACCATAAATTCCATTTGGAACATCCAATTTTGATCAGACCTATGGCATTATAGAGAATGTGTATCATAGAACTACAAAAAGAATTTTTTAGACCCAGAAGGGTCGGAATTTTGGAGATACAACATAAGAAAGATTGTCTAGAAGAACCACCTCAAAATCAAGATTTAAAAGTGATACTTGGCCAACATGCCAGCAAAAAAGGGAACGTCTACACCAGATAAGCCTCCAGACAGTCCTACTTGGACTCTTGATGAAGGTGAAGAAATTATCAGGGACATAAATGATTTACAAAATAAGACAATAACAAAAGGTGAACTACAAGGGATGATGGATTCAACTGACGCTAAGTTGGAAGCAATAATGGATACTAAGATGGATGGTTTAAAAAGGGAGATAATGGAAAGATTGAAAAATTTCCTAATAGATAGGCCACATGAAAGTGAAAATGTATCTCATGAAATTCATGATGAGGACATAAGGAAGATGAATCAAGACTAGAGAAACTCCAACTTTGGGTTGAAGACCAACCACTTTCCTAAGATCAATATGAAGAATTTTCATGGCAAGGATCCAATCACATGGATACTTCAGATGGAGAAATTATTTGATCTACATGATGTGCCACATACACAAAAGGTAGAAATTGCTTCTTTTTATTTAGAACCCAATCAATTTGTGTGGTATCGATGGATTTGTTCTCACAAATCACTCGTCACTTGGACAATTTTTACGAAAGACGCGATAGCACACTATGAGGATATAAGGAGCAATACCTTCTTTAGCCAATTGATAAATCTCAAGCAAAAGGGTTCAGTTGTAGAGAACATTGAGAACTTCCAAAGATTGAATATAAAGGTAATGAATATTCCAGATGAGCACCTGATTGATTTATTCACACGAACTTTAATGGATAAAATTCAACATGAGGTTCGCCTTTGGGAACCCAAATCATTGGAGAATGCATTCAGGGTGGCGAGAAATGTTGAAAGTAAAAATATGGCTATGGCTACTAGAAGGACCACTCTTAACATCTATTGAGAGAATATTGTTCCTTCTTCTAAAACACATCAACCTACAAGGTTGACACCTCAACAATTGGAGGAAAGAAAAGAAAAAGGTTTATGCTTTAATTTTGACAACAAGTACAGTAAGGGACATAAGTGTGGTAAAAAGAAATTATTCTACATAGATTGTGAAGAGGAAGAAGAACAAGAACAAGAACAAGAACCATGTCAAGATGAAAATGTAGAAGATATTTCTTCTAAAGAGTTGACTCTCACAATATCATGTAATGCATTGGCTGGAATTAGCACTCCTCAAACCCTCAATATCGAATGATATATCAAAAAGAAAAAGGTAATAGTCCTAATTGATTTAGTAGTACTCATAATTGTATTCACTATAAATTAGCCAAAGCTCTTAATTTCTTTATATATCCAGTGCCATATTTTCAAGTAATGATTGCAGATGGAGGAACTATCAATTGCTCATGAAAATGTAATAAGATCAATCTTACTATGGGGGAATATTAAGGAATAGTCCAATGATTTCTATACCCATGGGTGGTGTTGATGTTGTACTAGGAGTCCAATGGTTACAATCATTGGGAACATTGGATTTTAATTTTCAAGAAATTTTCATGAAATTTTCATTGGAAGGAAAAGTAATTGAGTTAACGGGTATCATAGGGAAACCCAGTAAGGTGATAATCTCTAATGGCATGACAAAATTATTGAAAAAGGGGCATTAGGGTGTAATTGTACAACTATGCTCACTAGATGTTCAAACATCTAAGCCATCTATTCCCCTAGATATCCAAGGGATCGTTGATAAGCATTCCAAATTATTTGAACATATTTACAAGGGCCTTCCACCTACCTGAAATCATGATCATGCTATTCACCTAATTCCTGGGAGTGTTCCTCCTAACATCAGGCCTTACAGATATCCTTATTCCCATAAGAGTGAAATTGAGCATATGGTTGAACAAATGTTAGAGGTTGGCATTATTAGGCCTTGCCAAATTTCTTACTCTGCACCAGTGGTAATGGTACTCAAGAAAGAGGGATCATGGCAAACGTGTATAGATTATAAAGAGATCAACAAGACCACTATTAAAGATAAGTTTCTCATTCCCATCATTGGTGAATTATTAGATGAACTACATGGAGAAATCTATTTCACAAATTTGGGTCTTCGTTCAGGGTATCATCAGATTAGAATGAAGGAAGCAGATATCCCAAAAATGACATTCCAAACTCATGAAGGCCATTATGAATTTTTGGTCATGCCTTTTGGCCTTACAAATGCACCTTCCACATTCCAAGGGTTGATGAATTCCATTTTAAATCCCTTCCTTCGAAAATTTTTGTTAGTATTTTTTGATGATATACTAATCTATAGAAAGTCCTAGGAGGATCATGTGCAACATGTTGACAAGGTGCTACAACTACTAAAGGAGCAACAACTATATCCAAAACCATCCAAATTTTTCTTTGGGGTGAAGGAGGTACAGTGTTTGGTTCATATTGTATATGATGAAGGAGTCAAGGTAGACCCTAACAATATTAAGGCCATGATGGACTGGTCGATTTCCAAAACATTGAATAATCTTAGAGGATTTTTGGGTTTGACAGGTTACTACCGCAATTTTGTTTGGAACTATGGAAGAATAGAAACACATTTAACGACATTAACTAAGAAGGATGCATTTTCATGGACTCTAGAGGAAACTCAAGCTTTTGAACAACTTAAAGAGGTGATGTCCAAAGCTCTTGTCTTTACCACATCAGACTTCATACATTTATTGTGGAATGTGATGCCTCAGGAAATGGCATTGGTGTTGTTCTAATGCAAGAAGGAAGGCCCCTTGATTTTGAAAGTCGTCCACTCAAGGGAAAGGACTTACACAAACCCATTTATGAGAGGGAAATGATGGAAACACTACATGCATTGAAGAAATGGCACCCTTACCTAATAGGTAGGCACTTCAAGGTCAAAACAGATCATGATAGTCTTAAATACTTCTTAGAACAAAGACTATCTTCAGAAGAACAACAAAAATGGGTGACCAAGATATTGGGTTATGATTTTGAAATCATATATAAAAAAGGAAAGAAAAATGTTGTGGCAGATGCACTCTCAAGAAGGGATGAATATGTTGAGGCCTTTCTCTTTCCTATCTCAATCTTCCAACCCGATTGGATAATAGAAGCAAGATATGAATGGAAGTGTAACACCCCGTGTTTTGAACCGCCATTTTAAATAATGTATTGTTACAATGTTGAGAGGCTAGAGTGCCCAAACAATTATTAAAAGGCCAGTGTGCCCAAGAAATGTAATGTTTTGATCATTATTAATAATAAATACATCGTTGGCTTCTAGATGGACAAGGAATAGAGTTATAGGGGGATATGATTCCACAAGAGAGGGGGCTTGAGGGGATACATGTTTATTTCTTATTTTAATTACCCTTTTTTCTAAGGGAGTGGATCAATTACGTGAGCTTCTTGGGGGAGTCCAGGAGGTTCTTGATTCCCCATGAAAATACTTAAACCCGTCCCTGGTTTGATTGGGGGGTTGGCTCGTTCCCTCCTTCAATTCTGCTTTCAGTCCATTCTTTCCCTCACACATTCATTCACTGATGGTTCATTGTTTCAAACCTTGGGTGGAGATATCACTCCATTCATTTCCATCGCCTGTTCATCTTCCTCATCTGTGTCTTGGCCTGGGAAAGGGAAATGAACTGCCGAAGAGTAGACATGGTATTGTTGGCTATAGTGGTCAATGGTGTAATCCAGCCATGACTTGAGGTTTGCATGTCTGAGATGCATTGGCTTGTGTCCATCTTTGTTCATAGCTGGGAGTCTTGAGAGTTCCAGTATTAATATTCTGGACTAGTTGAGCTGGAGCCTTGGAAGGAGAAGGACTTCCTGAGGGACTACGTGGAAGAGAAGGGTGGAGGTCCATTCTCTTGGGTGGTGCAGGATGGGTATAAGAGAGATGGGTACTTGGATTGTTGTGAGTGCTGGGAAATCCTATGAGATCTTGATTTCTGACTGGTTTGGGAAGCCAATTAACACTTTGGAACTGTCATTGTGGATTCATAGCCTTGGCTCGGGGGTGACACTGTTGTTGAGATTTGGAACAATACTATCTATGGTTGGGTGGAATGTCCTTGGTCTGCAGCCAGTTGGTGTCATCTTTTATAAAGATAAGTGCTCTCTGTTATGGTATTATTCATCTGTATATGAATGTATTTCGCTATGTATTTATTTATCATTTAATTGAATCTTTAGAATATGCATGCTTTATGGTTATTGTTGTGCATGTCGTTAGATATTTTATTTTAGGCACCCTTATTAATTTAAAAAGGTATTGGTAAGAGAAAGAAGTCCTAGGGTAGGCTTGAAGGTGGCGTACCATGGCCTGTGGGTAGTCAGGGACGTTACGGATTGGTATCAAAGCTTCTGGTTGAAACACCGGGCCGATATGGGCCAGGGCTCTGGTCAAAGTCTCGTGGTTGAGATTGAATTCTGACCATGAAGTTGAAAATATTAGGAAGAATGGCGTTGCAGAATCTACGCATGATATAGAACGTCAGAGATCCTTTGTAAGGGTTTGAAGTATCGTGACCGTCCCTTTCAAATTAGATAGCGATCACCACTGTGGGATCAAGAGAGATCTAGGATCATTGGATCAGAGGGAAAGTGAACAAGGGTCATCTGATAAAGGTGAAGCAAAGGTTAAGTCACAGCCGTCAGATCTGATTAGAGAGAAATCAACGATGGGGAGGCATTGCGAGGATCAAGAAGAAAATTAAAGTTTCTACAGGTTGTGAGCCCACAATCGCTCAGGATCATTGATCTTGCTAGATTAACAGATCAACAATCGATATCGATCCCACTATGGATGAGCATCTTTGCTTTACAGAGATCGATAAGGAAATTAAAGAGTGAGTGAGTTGAGTCTCTGCAATCACTCGTGGTCATTGATATTCAATTAGGGGACATGTGTCAGGCGATCTCATACTCCAGGAGGAAGCAAGAATAAGCTAAGTGAGTAAAGGAATCTCGAAGCCTGAAGCTCCGAAGAGCCAGAGTAGATCCAGATCGTTGATCGAAGTGGACACATGGCAGGAGATCCTTCAATATGGTGGATAACCACTTCGAAAGAAAGATAGATGTGAAAAGACATAACTCCTGAAGGCCCAAAGTCCGGAGTTGATACAGACCATCCAATAAGGGAGACACGAGATGACAATTTGGTCAGTGTAGGAATTTGGAGTTCGGGAGAATTGGAGTCTGCTAGTATGGAAACTCCAAAAGCCTGAAGTTCTGAAGCCTGAATATTTGAAGTGGTGGGGAATGATGATGTCACCTGGAGATGATGTGGACCCCGTAAGGTTAAGAATTTCAAAAATTCAGAGTTCGGGAGACTTGAGGAGTGAAAGCATAAAATCTTTCGAAGCCCGAAATTTCAAAGTGATGTGGCTCACGAATGTCACTTAGGATGATGTGGACACATGGGATGTGTGCCACATTTCAATGAGTTTTTAACATGTGGAGGATTGAAATTTTAGTTAGAATGTGACATGTGTCACCCACCTAATTGGGCCACGTGACCACTTCTAGTATTTTTCCACGTGGTGACATATCGTGCAGTCCAGAGACTGGGCACTCGAGAGGAAAAAGATGTGATAGTTTTCACTGGGTAGAGAACTCTCGAAGGATCGAAGGTCGGAGTACATATTGATTGTTGATCCCAGAAGACACGCGAAAATATATCTCGTAGTGGTTTGGAGGATCGACACTCTGGGAGAAATTGAAGGAGAAGATTTTGAAACTCCTGAAGCTCGAAGAGACAAAGTGATTCACAGTCATTGATATGTGAGAGACACGCATCAACAGATCGTTGAATTCGAGTGAAATCACTCTGAGAGAAAGTGAAGGTGGAGAGTTTGAACTCCCAAAGCCCGAAGAGCCAAAGCGATTCATAGATGTTGATCTGCGGGAGGACATGCATCAGCGGATCGTGAACTCTAGGTGGAAGTGTTATGGGGGGAAGCAAGCAGGGTAATTTGAGACTTCCAAAGGCCGAAGTCCTGAAGTGGAATAGAGTCGTTGATTTTAGGTGGACACATGGTGCCTGATCTAGAACTTCGGGTACATAGTTCTTCGGGGGAAAGCGAAGGTCGAAAGTGTCGAACTCCCGAAGCACAGAGTCCCAAAGTGGATCTCGATCATTGATCATGAATGAGGATGAGGACCATTGATCTGTTCTTAGATGAAGGTTCTGAAGTTGCGAAGCACCCAAGAGGGTAATCCATGGGTCAAAACACAAGGTCACGGGTGAGGAAGGAGCTAGCACCTATCAGTGTGAGATTGGAACAGGGCACTAAGGAAGTAGGACCCACAGATAGTCATTGATATGTGAACAAAAATTCGATGGTGGGGGGACCATTGTGGGGAGAGGAGGAAAAATTAGCAGATGTGCTAGTTCGCAACCCATTATTTTCCAGGGTCGTTGATCTCGTCGGGACAAGGGATCAACAACTGTGATTTAAAGGAGAATTGGGTGAACACTTTTCAGATTGTGGGGACAGATCTCTCCGATAAAGAGTGAGCACATTGTTAGCTCGCAATTAATGTTGATCATCGATCTCAACTCTCGATCAATTTTCAACAACATGATCTCTGATATAGTAATTTCTAAAATAGAAAGTGCCAGGAAGGATTTGGCCGTGGTTTTGAGCCGTGGTCACCTGGGGGAAGTGGTTTGAAGGGAGTTCCTATGTAGAATTAAATTTTGTATCAACTAAGGGATAACATGGAAGTGTTGTATGGTGCAGATTGATACATATATGTTCTTCATGAATTGAGAATAAAAAGGACCTGTAGCATTGTTGAAAATTTTTGTTTATCATATGCATAATTCTAACAAAATGGTCACTTGCACATTTTGCAGAATTAAGAGATTAAACATATCATCTCGGAATCAAGATTCAAGAGATGCGAGAAGGTGAGGAAGCCTCCATCCATGAAAGAGAGGTCAAAGGCCAAAATACCAGAGTTGGTAATGCAGAGACAGAGCCCAATGGACGCAAGAGAAGAGGAGAGCATGAAACATTACTAGAAACTATAAGAAGCCTAAAAATACAAGTGCAGACCTACAAGGAAGACAATGAGAGACTAATGAGAGAGAAAAGTTAGATAAATTATCGAGTGCTGCAGAGCTTAAATCAGTTGTAGAGGCAAACGAAGAAGGGATCAAACTCAAAACAAGAGGAAGAAGGAAGATTTCGTGAAAGAAGAGAGGGTCATGGAAGAGATGGTTATTCAAGAAGTGCAGGAAAAAATCATAGACACCACTCATCTCCTTACTCAGAAAGAAATTTTTATGCATCGGAAGATTCCATAAGTAGTCCAGAGGTGTCTCCTGTTAGGCACCAAAGAAGGAGACAAGAAGTGGACAGTTTTCAAGGAGATCTGAGGAAGCTTAATCCACCCTCCTTTGATGGTGAAAAAGAAAAGGAAGATGATGTCGAAGCATGGTTGCTTGGACTCAGGACGTATTTTCAATTGCATATCTACTCATCAAACCTAGAAGCCAATATTTCCACCTACCATTTACATGGTAAATATGAAATGTGGTGGGATCAACTGAAGCAATTTGAACATATTAATGAGAGTAGGATCACTTGGAAGCGGTTCAAGAAGTACTTCCAGAAGGAGTACCTCTCAGAGCATTTCTATGACAAGAAAATGCAGGAGTTATTTGAACTCAAGCTGGGAAGCATGACTATGGTAGAATATGAGAAGAAGTTCTTGGGATTGTTAAAGTATGTCAGGTTCATTGATGATGCGAAGGTGAAAATACAAATATTTCTAAGTGGACTGCCAGCCTTTTATAAAGAAAATATTAGGTATGATCAACCCAAGACCTTGACTGATTCCATCAGGAAGGCTAAATACATGTATGAGCAAGGCCAGGGAAGAGAATCCCTACAAAAATATTGGAAGGATAAGAAGAAGGAGAATTTCAATCATAAGAGGAAAGGATTCAAACCTTCCTTCAATAGGAATGACCCTAATAGAAATCATCAAGATCAGTATGCTAAGGGTGAATCCAAGAAAGAAGACTCCTTGGGAAAAATGGGAAGACCACCAATCCAATGTTGGGGATGCAAGGAAGATCACCTATAAAAGGATTTCCCACACAGAAAATACAGAGTGAAGACTATGCACAATGTCCAAGAGGTTGCAAAAATCGAAGATATGGGAAGAATCTATGCAGCTTTAGACGATCGACTAGAGGAATACCAGTCCAATATGATCGAGGTGGAAGGTAAGATCATAATCCAACCTGTTGTTATTTTAATTTATTTTGGAGCAATTCATTGTTACATTGATCCTAAAATAGTGGATAAATTACATTTGGAGAAAAGTAAGCTTGGAAAATCAAGTTTGGTTCAACTAGCCACTGGAACCAAAAGGAGAATCCATGATATGGTCAAAAGTTGTTCAATAAGTCTTAATGGTGTGAATACTAGTGTTGATCTGAATATAATACCCTTGGGGTATTATGATATTCTAATTGGAATGGATTGGCTGGACAAGCATCATGCTTTCCTAGATTTTCATGGCAAGACATTTACCTGTCTTGATGAAGATGGAAAACAAAGAACTGTGAAGGGAGTTCCAAGACCCATCTCTATAAAGGAGATTTCAGCCTTACAACTGAAGAGATTTTTTAGAAAAGGATGTCAATTGTATGCATCTCATGTGGAAGAGCCAGAAAATACAAAGGGGCCAAGACTCGAAGGTTTTTCGGTACTACAGGAATTCAAGGATGTATTCCAAGAAATACCAGGGTTTCCACCAAAAAGGGAGATAGATTTCTCTATTGATTTAGTGTCAGGCGCTACCCCAGTGTCAAAAACACCTTACAGAATGAGCACACCAGAGTTAAAATAATTACAAATGCAGTTGGAGGAATTGTCGAAGAAAGGGTACATACATCCAAGTGTTTCACCTTGGGGAGCACAAATATGTTTTTATCAAAAAGAAGGATGGAACCTTGAGTCTGTGTATTGACTTTCGACAAATGAATAAGTATACTATAAAGAACAATTATACTCTACACATAATTGATGACCTCTTTGATCAACTAAGAGGAGCAAAGTTATTTTCGAAGATTGAATTGAGGTTAGGATACCATCAGGTAAGGATCAAGGAAGAAGACATTCATAAGATAGCCTTTAGGACCAGGTATGGGCATTATGAATTTGTAGTGGTGCCATTTGGACTAACCAATGCACCATCTATCTTTATGTGCTTAATGAATGGCATATTCAGAAATGATTTGGATAATTTTTTCATAGTGTTATTGGATGACA
>JASDQU010105927.1:43450-59676 GCA_032191745.1 Picea mariana | reverse complement strand
CATGAAGGCCATTATGAATTTTTGGTCATGCCTTTTGGCCTTACGAATGCAACTTCCACATTCCAAGGGTTGATGAATTCCATTTTAAATCCCTTCGAAAATTTTTGTTAGTATTTTTTGATGATATACTAATCTATAGAAAGCCCTAGGAGGATCATGTGCAACATGTTGACAAGGTGCTACAACTACTAAAGGAGAAACAACTGTATCCAAAACCATCCAAATTTTTCTTAGGGGTGAAGGAGGTACAGTGTTTGGTTCATATTGTATATGATGAAGGTGTCAAGGTAGACCCTAACAATATTAAGGCCATGATGGACTAGTCGATTTCCAAAACATTGAAGAATCTTAGAGGATTTTTGGGTTTGACAGGTTACTACTGCAATTTTGTTTGGAACTATGGAAGAATAGAAACACATTTAACGACATTAACTAAGAAGGATGCATTTTCATGGACTCTAGAGGAAACTCAAGATTTTGAACAACTTAAAGAGGTGATGTCCAAATCTCTTGTCTTTACCACATCAGACTTCATAAAAACATTTATTGTGGAATGTGATGCCTCAAGAAATGGCATTGGTGTTGTTCTAATGCAAGAAGGAAGGCCCCTTGATTTTGAAATTCGTCCACTCAAGGGAAAGGACTTACACAAACCCATTTATGAGAGGAAAATGATGGAAATACTACATGCATTGAAGAAATGGCACCCTTACCTAATAGGTAGGCACTTCAAGGTCAAAACAGATCATGATAGTCTTGAATACTTCTTGGAACAAAGACTATCTTCAGAAAAACAACAAAAATGGGTGACCAAGATATTGGGTTATGATTTTGAAATCATCTATAAAAAAGGAAAGAAAAATGTTGTGGCAGATGCACTCTCAAGAAGGGATGAATATGTTGAGGCCTTTCTCTTTCCTACCTCGATCTTCCAACCCAATTGGATAATAGAAGCAAGATATGAATGGAAGTGTAACACCCCATGTTTTGAACCGCCATTTTAAATAATGTATTGTTACAATGTTGAGAGGCCAGAGTGCCCAAACAATTGTTAAAAGGCCAGTGTGCCCAAGAAATGTAATGTTTTGATCATTATTAATAACAAATGAATCGTTGGCTTCTAGACGAACAAGGACTAGAGTTATAGGGGGATATGATTCCACAAGAGAGGGGGCTTGAGGGGATACATGTTTATTTCCTATTTTAATTACCCTTTTGTCTAAGGGAGTGAATCAGTTACGTGAGCTTCTTGGGGGAGGCCAGGAGGTTCTTGATTCCCCATGAAAATACTTAAACCCGTCCCTGGTTTGATTGGGGGGTTGGCTCGTTCCCTCCTTCAATTCTGCTTTCATTCCATTCTTTCCCTCACACATTCATTCATTGATGGTTCATTGTTTCAAATCTTGGGTGGAGATATCACTCCATTCATTTCCATCACCCGTTCATCTTCCTCATCCGTGTCTTGGCCTGGGAAAGGGAAATGAATTGCTGAAGAGTAGACATGGTATTGTTGGTTGTAGTGGTCAATGGTGTAATCCAGCCATGACTTGAGGTTTGCATGTCTGATATGTGCTAGCTTGTGTCCATCTTTGTTCATAGCTGCGAGTCCTGAGAGTTCCAGTATTAATATTCTGGACTAGTTGCACTGGAGCCCTGGAAGGAGAAGGACTTCCTGAGGGACTACGTGGAAGAGAAGGGTGGAGGTCCATTCTCTTGGGTGGTGCAGGCTAGGTATAAGAAAGATGGGTACTTGGATTGCTGTGAGTGCTGGGAAATCTTGTGAGAGCTTGATTTCTTACTGGTTTGGGAAGACAATTAACACTCTGGAACTGTCCTTGTGGATTCATAGCCTTGGCTCAGGGGTGACACTGTTGTTGAGATTCAGAACAATACTATCTATGGTTGGGTGGAATGTCCTTGGTCTACATCCAGTTGGTGTCATCTTTTATAAAGATAAGTGCTCTCTGTTATGGTATTATTCATCTGTATATGAATGTATTTTGCTGTGTATTTATTTATCATTTAATTGAATCTTTAGAATATGCATGCTTTATGGTTATTGTTGTGCATGTCGTTAGATATTTTCTTTTAGGTGCCCTTATTAATTTAAAAAGGTATTGGTAAGAGAAAGAAGTCCCAGGGTGGGCTTGAAGGTGGCGTACCATGGCCTGTGGGTAGTCGGGGACGTTACAGATTGGTATCAAAGCTTCTGGTTGAAACACCGGGCCGATATAGGCCAGGGATCTGGTCAGAGTCTTGTGGTTGAGATTGAATTCTGACCATGAAGTTGAAAATATCAGGAGGAATGGTGTTGCAGAATCTACGCATGAGATAGAACATCAGAGATCCTTTGTAAGGGTTCGAAGGATCGTGACCGTCCCTTTCAAATTAGATAGCGATCATCACTGTGGGATCAAGAGAGATCTAGGATCATTGGATCAGAGGGAAAGTGAACAAGGGTCATCCGATAAAGGCGAAGCAAAGGTTAATTCACAACCGTCAAATCTCATTAGAGAGAAATCGATGATGGGGAGGCATTGTGGGGATCAGGAAGAAAATTAAATTTTCTACAAGTTGTGAGCCCACAATTTCTCAAGATCGTTGATCTTGCTAGATTAATAGATCAACGGTCGATATCGATCCCACTATGGATGAGCATCTTTGCTTTGCGAAGATCGGTAAGGAAATTAAAGAGTGAGTGAGTTGAGTCTCTACAATCACTCCTGGTCATTGATATTCAAGTAGGGGACACATGTCAGGTGATCTCATACTCCGGGAGGAAGCAAGAATAAGATAAGTGAGGAAAGGAATCTCGAAGCCCGAAGCTCTGAAGAGCCGAAGTAGATCCAGACCGTTGATCGAAGTGGACACTTGGCAGGAGATCCTTCACTCTGGCAGATAACCACTTCGGAAGAAAGATAGATGCGAAAATACATAACTCCTGAAGGCCCGAAGTCTGGAGTTGATACAGACCGTCCAATAAGGGAGACACGAGATGACAATTTGGTCAGTGTAGGAATTCAGAGTTTGGGAGAATTGAAGTCTGCTAGTATGGAAACTCCAGAAGCCCGAAGATTTGAAGTGGTGGGGCATGATGATGTCACCTGGAGATGATGTGGACCCCGTAAGGTTAAGCAGTTCAGAAATTCAGAGTTCAGGAGACTTGAGGAGTGAAAGCGTAAAATCTTTCGAAGCCCGAAATTTCGAAGTGATGTGGCTCATGAATGTCACTTAGGATGATGTGGACACATGGGATGTGTGCCACATGTCAATGAGTTTTTAACATGTGGAGGATTGAAATTTTAGTTAGAATGTGACATGTGTCACCCACCTGATTGGGCCACGTGACCACTTCTAGTATTTTTCCATGTGGTGACATATCGTGCAGTTCAGAGACTGGGCACTCGAGAGGAAAAAGATGTGATAGTTTGCGTTGGGTAGAGAACTCTCGAAGGATCAAAGGTCGGAGTACATATCGATCGCTGATCCCAGAAGACACACGACAATATATCTCATAGTGGTTCGGAGGATCAACACTCTGGGAGAAAGTGAAGGAGAATATTTTGAAACTTCTGAAGCCCGAAGAGCCAAAGTGATTCATAGTCATTGATATGTGAGAGACACGCATCAACATATCGTTGAATTTGGGTGAAATCACTCCAAGAGAAAGTGAAGGTGGAGAGTTTGAAACTCCCAAAGCCCGAAGAGCCAAAGTGATTCATAGTTGTTGATCTGCGGGAGGACACGCATCAGCAGATCGTGAACTCTGGGTGGAAGTGTTCTGGGAGGAAGCAAGCAAGGTAATTTGAGACTTCCAAAGGATGAAGTTCTAAAGTGGAATAGATTCATTGATTTTAGGTGGACACGTGGCATCTAATATAGAACTTCGGGTAAGGATTTCTTCGGGGGAAAGCGAAGGTCGAAAGTGTCAAACTCCCGAAGCACAGAATCCCAAAGTGGATCTCGATCGTTGATCATGAATGAGGATGAGGACCGTTGATCTGGTCTTAGATGAAGGTTCTGAAGTTGCGCAGTACCCAAGAGGGTAATCCATGGGTCACAACACAACGTCGCGGGCGAGGAAGGAGCTAGCGCCTATCAGTGTGAGATTGGAACAGGGCATTAAGGAAGTAAAACCCACGGATAGTCATTGATATGTGAACAGAAAATCGATGGTGGGAGGACCATTGCGGGGAGAGGATGAAAAATTAGCAAATGTGCTAGTTCGTAACCTGTTATTTTCCAGGGTCGTTGATCTCATCAGGACAAGGGATCAATGACTGTGATTTAAAGGAGATTTGGGTGAACACTTTTTAGATTGCGGGGACAGATCTCTCCGATAAAGAGAGAGCACATTGTTAGCCTGCAACTAATGTTGATCGTCGATCTCAACTCTCGATCGATTTTCAACAACACGATCTCTGATATAGTAATTTCTAAAACAGAAAGTGCCAGGAAGGATTTGGCCGTGGCTTCGAGCCGTGGTCACCTGGGGGAAGTGGTTTGAAGGGAGTTTCTATGTAGAATTAAATTCTGTATCGGCTAAGGGATAACATGGAAGCGTTATATGGTGCAGATTGATACATATATGTTCTTCATGAATTGAGAAGAAAAAGGACTTGTAGCATTGTTGAAAAATTTTGTTTATCATATGCATAATTCTAACAAAATGGTCACTTGCACATTTTGCAGAATTAAGAGATTAAACATATCAGGTCGGAATCAAGATTTGAGAGATGCGAGAAGGTGAGGAAGCCTCCATCCAAGAAAGAGAGGTCAAAGGCCAGAATACCAGAGTTGGTAATGCAGAGACAGAGCCCAATGGATGCAAGAGAAGAGGAGAGCATGAAACATTACTAGAAACTGTAAGAAGACTGAAAATACAAGTGCGGACCTACAAGGAAGACAATGAGAGACTGATGAGAGAGAAAAGTCAGATAAATTCTCGAGTGCTGCAGAGCTTAAATCAGTTGCAGAGGAAAACAAAGAAGGGATCAAACTCAAAACAAGAGGAAGAAGGCAGGTTTCGTGAAAGAAGAGAGGGTCATGGAAGAGATGGTTATTCAAGAAGTACATGCAAAAATCATAGACACCACTCACCTCCTTACTCAAAAATAAATTTTTATGCATCGGAAGATTCCATAAGTAGTCCAAAGGTGTCTCCTGTTAGGCACCAAAGAAGGAGACAAGAAGTGGATAGTTTTCAAGGAGATCCGAGGAAGCTTAAGCCACCCTCCTTTGATGGTGAAAAATAAAAGGAAGATGATGTCGAAGCATGGTTGCTTGGACTTAGGACGTATTTTCAATTGCATAGCTATTCATCAAACCTAGAAGCCAAGATTGACACCTACCATTTACACAGTAAAGATGAAATGTGGTGGGTTCAACTGAAGCAATTTGAACATATTAATGAGAGTAGGATCACTTGGAAGCAGTTCAAGAAGTACTTCCAGAAGGAGTACCTCTCAGAGCATTTCTATGACAAAAAAATGTAGGAGTTATTTGAACTCAAGCCAGGAAGCATGACCATGGTAGAATATGAGAAGAAGTTCTTGGGATTGTTAAAGTATGTCAGGTTCATTGATGATGCGAAGGTGAAAATACAAAGATTTCTAAGTGGACTGCCAACCTTTTATAAAGAAAATATTAGGTATGATGAGCCCAAGACCTTGACTGAGGCCATCAGGAAGGCTAAATACATGTATGAGCAAAGCCAGGGAAGAGAATCCCTGCAAAAATATTGGAAGGATAAGAAGAAGGAGAATTTCGATCATAGGAGGAAAGGATTCAAACCTCCCTTCAATAGGAATGACCCTAATAGAAATCATCAAGATCAGTATGCTAAGGGTGAATCCATGAAAGAAGACTCCTTGGGAAAAATGGGAAGACCACCAATCCAATGTTGGGGATGCAAGGAAGATCACCTATACAAGGATATCCCACACAGAAAATACAGAGTGAAGACTATGCACAATGTCCAAGAGACTGCAAAAATTGAAGATATGGGAAGAATCTATGCAGCTTTAGATGATCGACTAGAGGAATACCAGTCTAATATGATCGAGGTGGAAGGTAAGATCATAATCCAACCTGTTGTTATTTTAATTGATTTTGGAGCAAGTCATTGTTACATTGATCCTAAAATAGTGGATAAATTACATTTGGAGAAAATTAAGCTTGGAAAAACAAGTTTGGTTCAACTAGCCACTGGAACCAAAAGGAGAATCCATGATATGGTCAGAAGTTGTTCAATAATTCTTAATGGTGTGAATACTAGTGTTGATCTAAATATAATACCCTTGGGGTCTTATGATATTCTAATTGGAATGGATTGGTTGGACAAGCATCATGTTTTCCTAGATTGTCATGGCAAGACATTTACCTGTCTTGATGAAGATGAAAAACAAATAACTGTGAAAGGAGTTCCAAGACCCATCTCTATAAAGGAGATTTCAGACTTACAACTAAAGAGATTCTTTAGAAAAGGATGTCAATTGTATGCATCTCATGTGGAAGAGCCAGGAAATACAAAGGGGCCAAGCTTCGAAGGTTTTTCGATACTACAGGAATTCAAGGATGTATTCCAAGAAATACCAGGGTTTCCACCAAAAAGGGAGATGGATTTCTCTATTGATTTGGTGTCAAGAGCTACCCCAGTGTCAAAAGCACCTTACAGAATGAGCACACCAGAGTTAAAAGAATTACAAATGCAGTTGGAGGAATTGTTGAAGAAAGGGTACATACATCCAAGTGTTTCACCTTGGGGAGCACAAATATGTTTTTATCAAAAAGAAGGATGGAACCTTGAGTCTGTGTATTGAATTTCGACAAGTGAATAATTATACTATAAAGAACAAGTATACTCTACCCATAATTGATGACCTCTTTGATTAGCTAAGAGGAGCAAAGATATTTTTGAAGATTGCACTGAGGTCAGGATACCATCATGTAAGGATCAAGGAAGAAGACATTCATAAGATAGCCTTTAGGACCAGGTATGGGCATTATGAATTTGTAGTGGTGCCATTTGGACTGACCAATGCACCATCTATCTTTATGTGATTAATGAATGGCATATTCAGAAATGATTTGGATAAGTTTTTCATAGTGTTATTGGATGACATACTTATCTATTCTAAGTCTGAAGAGGAGCATGAACATAACTTAATACTGGTATTGAAAGTGCTGAGAGAACATCAGTTGTATGCCAAGATAAGTAAGTGTTATTTTTATCAAAAGTAGATCCATTACTTAGGACACATTATTTCAGAGCAGGGCATAGCAGTAGATCCAGAGAATATTGAAGCCATTAGAGGATGGACAACACCCAGAAATGTGGCAGAAGTCAGATCTTTTATGGGATTAGTTGGTTACTACAGAAGGTTCATAGTAGAGTTCTCTAAGATTTCTCATCCCATCACTTCTTTTCAAAATAAGGGAACTAAATTTGAATGGACACCTAAGTGTGAAGATAATTTTAATCTATTGAAGGAATTACTTACTAGTGCACCTATGTTAAATATTCCTGACCCAAATGAAAGTTTGGTGGTATGTACAGATGCATGTAAGGAAGGACTTGGGGGATTCCTCATGAAAAATGGACTTTTCATTGGTTAAGTGTCCATAAATCTTAAGGAACATGAGAGGAACTATGCCACACGTGACTTGGATCTTGTTGCCATTGTCTGTGCCTTGAAGATGTGGATTCATTACCTCATGGGGAAGAAATTTGAATTAAGAAAAGACCACATTGGCATGAAGTATCTTTTTGAACATCCAACCTTGAATGCCAGGAAAACAAGATGGCTAGAATTTTTAAGTGAATATGACCTCGATATCAAGCATATCAAAGGAAAAGAGAATAAAGTTGTTGATTCACTTAGTAGAAGAGTGCATCTCATGCATGCTACTGTTGTCAGTATGCATCAGTCAGACTTGAAGAGAAGAATTTTAAATGATCTTGTTACAGATCAACATTACCTACAGGTAAAGGAAATCTTATAGCAAGGAGATGTACAACATAAAATAAAGGAGTATGAGATAAAGGAAGATGGATTACTCATGCATAAGAATAGAATCTATGTTCCTAGTTCCAGAGAACTAAGGAATTTGGTATTGAAGGAAATGCATGATGTTCCTTATGCTCGACATCCTAGTTACCAGAAAACTATTACAACAGTAAGAAGCCAATATTTTTGGCCAGGAATGAAAAAGGATGTTGCTGATTACATCGCTCGATGTATGGGATGTCAGAAGGTGAAGGCTGAGCATATGCACCCAGTGGGTTTGTTGCAGCCATTACCAATCCCAGAGAATAAATGGGAGGTGATAACCATTGATTTCATAACTAAATTACCCAGGAAAAAAAGGAAACATGATTAAATCATGGTGGTGGTTGATAAATTAACAAAATTTGCTCATTTTTTTCCTGTAAAAACAACCCATACAACGACTACTATTGCATAAATTTACATGAGAGAGATTCTAGGTTGCATAGGATACCTAGGACAATTGTCTTGGACAGAGATACAAAGTTTACCTCCAATTTTTGGAGGGGATTGTTTAAAGGATTTGGTACAAATCTAAACTTTAGCACAACATACCATCCACAGTCAGATGAGAAAATAGAGAGGGTCAATCGAGTAATTGAATATATGTTGAGAATGTATGTGACGGATAAGCCATCTAAGTGGGAAGATTACTTGCACTTGGTTGAGTTTGCATATAATAATGGGTATCAAGCTTCATTGAGAATGAGCCCATTTGAAGCCTTGTATGGTAGGAAATGCAATACTCCAGTGAGTTGGGACAACCTAGTAGATAGAGTGGTACTTGGGCTGGAGTTGCTCAAGGATATGGAAGACCGGATGGTTAATATCAAGCAGAACTTGAGGGCAATTCAGGATAGACAGAAAGTTTATGAAGATAAGAATAGGACAGCTAGAGAATTTAAAGTAGGGGAGCATGTACTTTCGAAAGTGAAGCCCAAGAAAATATCCTTGAAATTGGGTAGTTGTACAAAGATGGTAGCCAGATTCTGTGGTCCATTTGAAATATTGGATAAAATACGGCCAGTTGCATACATGCTTGCAATGACTGCTTCCGTGAATGTGCATAATGTATTTCATGTCTCTTTACTAAAGAAATATGTACATGATCCTAACCAGGTTATTGATTGGCCTTTGATTTAGGTAGAGACAGAGGGAGACTTTCAAGTTAAGTCAGTGTGAGTATTGGAAAGAAAGGTCAAAATTATTCAAAAACGAGTTATAGTGATGGTAAAATTTTAGTGGACCTATTACGGTCCTAAAGATGCTACCTGGGAGCATGAAGATGCCATGCGGGCAGAGTACCCATAGATTTTTGAATAAATTATGAGATTTTGATCTCTATTTTGTATATGCACAGAGGACGGTGCCAAAATAAGGGGGAGAGGATGTAACACCCCGGGTTTTTAACCCCAATTTTAAATAATGTATTGTTACAATGCTGAGAGTCCAGAGTTCCCAAACAGTTATTAAAGGTCTATTGTGCCCAAGAAATGTAATGTTTTGATCATTATTAATAATAAATACATCGTTGGTTGCTAGACGGATAAGGACTAGAGTTATAGGGGGCTATGATTCCACAAGAGAGGGGGATTGAGGGGATAAATGTTTATTACCTATTTTAATTACCCTTTTGTCTAATGGAGTGGATCAGTTACGTGAGCTTCTTGGGGGAGGCCAGGAGGTTCTTGATTCCCCACAAAAATACTTAAACCCGTCCCTAGTTTGATTGGGGGTTTGGCTCGTTCGCTCCTTCACTTCTTCTTTAATTCCATTCTTTCCCTCACACATTCATTCATTGATGGTTCATTGTTTCGTGCCTTGGGTGGAAATATCATTCCATTCATTTACATCACTTGTTCATCTTCCCCATCTACGTCTTGGCTTGGGAAAGGGAAACGAACTCCCAAAGAGTATCCATGGTATTGTTGGTTGTAGTGGTCGCTAGTGTAATCCAAACGTGACTTGAGGACTGCATGTCTGAGATGCGTTGGCATGTGTCCATATTTTTTCACAGCTGCAAGTCCTGAGAGTTCCAACATTGAGATTCTAGACTAGTTGTGTTGGAGCCCTAGAAGGAGAAGGATTGTCTGAGGGACTGCATGGCAGAGAAGGGTGGAGTTCCATTCTCTCGGGTGGTGTAGGCTGGGTAGAAGAGAGATGGGTACTTGAATTGTTGTGAGTGTTGGGAAAGCCTGTGAGATATTGAGTATTGACTGGTTTGGGAAGCCAAGCAACACTCCGTAACCATCCTTGTGGATTCATAGCTCTGGCTCGGGGGTGGCACTGCTGTCGATATTTGGAACAGTAGTGTCTATGGTTTGATGGAACGTTCTTTTTCTACAGCCAATTGGTGTCATATTTTATAAAGATAACTTCTCTTTGTTATGGTATTATTTATCTGTATATGAATGTATTCCGCTGTGTATTTATTTATCATTTAATTGAATCTTTAGAATATGCATGCTTGATTGTTATTGTTGTGCATCTCGTTAGATATTTTCTTTTATGCATCCTTATTAATTTAAAAAGGTATCAGTAAGAGAAATAATTCCCAGGGTAAGCTTGAAGGTGGCATACCTCGGCTTGTGGGTGGTTGGGGACATTATAGGAAGAATGACAAAAACGTGTGGAGTCTCATTCAAAGGTTGCAGAAGGATTCCAGTGCATCAGATACATTTACATGGAAAAATGATTCACTATGGTACAAAGATTGCTTATATTTATGTAAGAACTCCCAATTAAAAAAAAAGGTACTATTGGAATTGCACACCTCTTTGGTAGGAGGGCACTCAAGATTTTTGAAAACCTACCATAGGGTCAAGAAGGAATTTGGGGGGGATGGACTTAAAACTGATGTTCAAAGGTTTGTGGAAGAATGTTTGGTTTTCCAACCAAATAAGGTGGAAACAATTAAGACCCACGGTCTTGTACAACCATTAGCCATCCAAAGTTAGCGTTGGGAGGAGGTTTCCATGGATTTCATCACAGGGTTATTGAAATATGAAGGAAAGAGTGTCATCGTGGTGATTGTTGATAGACTGACCAAGTACACACACTTTTGTGCACTCTCTCATCCTTTCAAAGCCAGTACAGTTGCCACCGCATTCATGGCGATATTTCTAAAGATACATAGAAGCCCAAAGATTAATGTAAGTGTCAGAGATCCCATTTTCACTGGATATTTTTGGACAAAATTATTTTCTTGTTTGGGTACTCAATTGGCTCATCACTCATATTATCATCCTCAATATGATGGACAAACCAAGATAGTGAATAAATTCTAGAAAGCTACCTTTGTTGATTTGTCTCTGATAAACAAACACAATGGTTCAAATGGTTATCCTTGGAAGAATGTTGGTATAACACTTCCTTTCATACTGCAACAAAAATGACACCATTTACAACACTCTATGGATAGAACCCACCTTCCATCACTTCTTATCTAAAATAAAAATCTAAGGTTCAATTAGTGGAATATCACATCGAGCATAAACAACAAGTTCTCCAACTCTTAAAGGACAACCTAGCCATGGCACAAAATCACCTGAAACAACAAGGAGATCAACATCATAGTGAAATAAGTTTTGAAGTAGGGGATTGGGTATTTTTAAGACTAAAACCATACAAACAGATGTCCCTCAAGCAAGCTAAGAAGGATAATAAATTATCACCAAATTATTATGGCCCTTATAAGGTGTTGCAAAATATTGGTACTATGGAATAAAAATTGGATTTGCCTACATCTTCACAAGTACACCCAATTTTCCATGTTTCATTCTTAAATAAGGTTATAGGTGACAAGATCACAGTTCAAACTATATTTCTAGAACTTGAAGAGGAATGAAAAATCATATTGGAGACTGAAGCTATCACTGACACAAGAATTTGCTAGCTGGGGAATAGATCCATTTCAGAGTATCTCATTAAGTGGAGGAAACTACCTACTAAAGATTCCACTTGGGAAGATGAGTCTTTTATACAAAAGCATCCATAATTACTCAAGCATTGTGGACAACACTTTTATGAAGGGGAGGGGCATGTTAAGCCCTAAATAGTGGCACATTACCCCTTAGTTGGGGCATATTACATTAGTAATGTTATTTTATTTATGTCATCTTGGGTCTATTTTTTGTAATTATACCTCCTAGTCTCCTATATATACCAAGGAGACCTTTTCATTTGGAATCATCTGGTATTGGGAAATTTATGTGGTGTATAAGGATGTTTCCCCCTCGAAGAGGCTTATTATCTAAAATTCTCTCTTTTTCAAGGAGTTGAGTATTTATTCTGAGGTTTTTTAATGCTATTTTGATATTTGGTTCTTAACATAGTTTCTCTTTCAATGCAAATTCTACTTATTCTTCTGATGAGCGGCTTATTTATTCTGGAGAATCTTATCATATGGCTAAGGATAAAGCCATATTTTTTTCTCTTAATGAATATAACACCAATAAAATATTTGTTGGTGATGATATATATCTTAGTGTTGTAGGGTCTGGAACAGTTCGGGTAGATAATGATTATTTTAGTAATGTATTATGGGTTCCAAGTCTTTCCTGCAAATTTCTATCAATCTATCAAATCACTCATACAGGTGAAGATAAAACCATAGATTTTTCACCTCACCAAGTTGTAATAAAGGGTATAAAAGATCTTAAGCATGTTCTTGCAACTAGAATTGTTGATGGTATTACCAAGTTGTACAAGTTTGACAACTTTGTTTATCATCTTTTCCATCAGTTTTTGTTGCCCATAGCGATGACTTGAGAAAACTTTGGCATGGGCGGTTTGGTCATCTAGACTATTCCTCATTGCAAAAAATATTTAATAAACAGATGGTGATAGGCCTTCCTCTTGTTTCTTGTAGAGATGGTGTTTATGTTGGTTGTGTTCTTATAAAAAATCATGGGGACAGTTTTGATAAAACTACCTCTAGGCAGGCCTGAGCCCCTTTGAAGCTTTTTCACACTGACTTGTGTGGTCCACTTTCTTCTCCTTATTTTTTTGAGTGCAAGTATTTATTAAATTTAATTGATGAATTTTCTAGACACACTTGGGTTTACTTATCAAAACTTAAGAGTGAAGTTTTTGACAAGTTCTTGGCCTACAAGGCCCATGTAGAAACGAAATCCAGACATCAACTTCAAAGGTTAAGAACAAATAATGGAGGTGAATATGTGGACAATCAATTTACAAGTTATTGCACTACACAAGGCATAACACAATATTCCATATACACCACAAAAAAATGGTATTGTTGAGATAAAGAACCGCACATTAAAAGAAATGGCTAATTGTATGATATTATCTAAGGGACTAAGTCTAAAGTATTAGACGAAAGCCAATAACTATGAAAATTACATAGTAAATCACACTCCCACAAAGCCTCTTAACAATATAACATTGGAAGAATAATGGACTAAACTTAAGCCAAATGTAAGTCACTTCCATGTATTTGGTAGTGTAGCATGGGCCTACATTCGTGGTGAGAAAAGGAAATCATTGCAGCCTAAAAGTGAGAAGTGTATATTTGTTGGTTATTTTGAAGATACCAAAGGTTACAAACTTCTTCAACCACATTGTAATTAAATTATTATTAGAAAATATGTTAAATTTGATGGAAATCTCTTGTCTTGTGAGCCTAATTCGACATTTGTGCCTTCTTCATCCTGTGATACATCTTCAATGTTTTTTCCTTCTTCTGTTCCTATTCTGGTTTCTTGTTCTTCAATTGATGAAAATGATGATGAAAATGTTGATTAAGGTTGGTTGTCATTGATGTCAACCCTTGAAGAAAGCCCCGTAGCACAAAGGTTTGGGTAATGGACCCAAGATTGTTTGATGTAAATATGACTCATTATTGTTTTTTCATGGTTGATAAGAAGTAAATATGGATGAAATCCAAATTGGTCCCCTCATGGTGAAAGCCCTCACGGGAAGACGCTTTGCGGAGTAAGATAACCCAATCTTTTTTGTGGAATAATGAGATAAAGGACAATGAATTTGTCAAGGAAACTATCCTAGATGGATAGTGCTTGTCATGCCATTTTTGGTGGTATGTAGAATGTCACATAACTCCTCACGGTTAGAGAGTTATGACCATGTGAAGTTGGAGAACCCAGGTTTGGGTAATGGAACCAAGTTTGTTTGATGGATAATGGTATGATTTTTGCTATATTTGAAGGTAATACTATTCTAGATGGATATTACATGGCATTCCATTTCTAGTGGTATGTGGAATGTCACATAACTCCTCACGGTTTGAGAATTATGGCCTTACGAAGTTGGAGGTCCCTCATATGTCATCTAGAAGCCCCAAAAGGTCAAAGTAGTCAAAGTGGTTTAAGAGATTTTAAAAGGTAAATAATAAAGTGAAGTGACGAGTGTATTATAATTAAAATTGAATACAAAATAAATTATTTCAATAATAAATTTAATGGAGAAATTAGAAGTGGGTTAACCCTAAAATAAGGAAAGTGGGCCAAGTGACCTAGAAGATGTTTTTAAGGAAGCTACTTGGAGAGTATAAATAAGAGGCAAGGCTCTCTCATTTTAATCACACTTGAGAATATTGAATATATATAGGTGTATGAGGTAACCAAGGATATATAATCCTAAATTATGAGGGAAGGTGAAGAAAAGAAATCCGAAATGCAAGGAAGGATAAATTCTTTTGATGCTGCTTTCTAAGGTATGCTATTTACAGGTCATCTCACCATTTTCACTATACCTTTTTTTCTATAATGATTCAGAATGTGAAATTTCTATGCCATTGATAAAACATATCCAAGTATTTTTGGTAAAAAATTAATCTTGTGGGTCGTTGTATTTTTGGAGTTACACTCCGTGGAAAATAGGGTTTGTGGCTAGTCCTGAAACTAGTCAAAAACAAGTATTTCAGGTAAAAACGTCATAACTTCTTCATAACAGATCCAACTTCAGTGACACCAAATGTGTTGGTTAGGGTATAGTATTTAGCATTTTGTGTAACATTTTTATATAATTTCAACAAATATTCCTTGCGGGGCACACTCTACAAGATCTCTCTCTAGAATAAGCCAGAATTCAGCAAGGTATGCCATTTTTGCTATAACTCCTTTTCTAAGAGGTTCCAAGTAGTGAAACTTTGAGGAATTCCATAAAACACACTGAAGAATATTTTGTATCAGTTTCAGATCTTTATACATTACAGGTACAAAGTTATGATTACTTCAAGTTAGGGTTATTGACTAATCCAAAATTAGGTATGTGAGACTAAAGAAAAGTTTGATGAAAATGCTAGTCTCTTGTTGTTAAAGTTAGAAGGTTTGCAGGAATGTGATCATATACACCAGGTCTATTACAGATCTACAAATCATATTTGGATTATGAAATTGATGAGGGCTTTTGGTTGAGGTACATGTTGAGTACATGGTTGAGACAAGTAGTTGATGAGTTGGCACATATATGAGGTGTATAGTTGATGATGTTGGTACATATTGATGAGTCATAGTTGATGAGTAGTTGACACACATGATTTGTACATACTTGGTACATGGTTGGATGAACTTGTTTATGGTACAGATTGATTATAGGTTTTTTGGTATAGGTTGGTGCATGGTTGATGCACTTGTTTATGGTACATGTTGATTATAGGTTGAGGTACAGGTTGATGCATGGTTCATATTTATTGGTATAGGTTTACAATAGTATATCTCACAGTGATAGTGTGACAGTGGTTCCATCGTTCTACTTCTACTTCGGGGCGATTGGACGAGGCAAGGACAGGTGATTGTAGCCACCTTCCGGTTGTAGACGGAGAACATAGGGGGTTGTAGCCTCCTTCTGGTTGTAGCTAGAGAATTGGGGAGTTGAAGCTTCCTTCAGGTTGTAGCCTGAGAAACCAGGGGGTTGGAGCCTCCTTCTAGTTGTAGCTGGAAAACAAAGGAAGTTGGTGCTTCCAATGAATGTAATTCTTCAAGACATATAAGAAAAATCATTCCGTGGTTTTCTCTGGATTTGGGTTTCCACGTAAAACACTGGTTTACTGTGTAGGTGTATGATTGTTCATTTGTTCATTTCTTATTTACTCTGTATTTATTGGATGATAATGCTTCATTGATATAACACTTGGATTATATGGTTAAAAAGGATTAAATTGCTCTATTACTGATTCACCCCCCCTCTCAGTAATCC
>JASDQU010105927.1:27249-43400 GCA_032191745.1 Picea mariana | reverse complement strand
TACTGATTCACCCCCCCTCTCAGTAATCCAACAATTGGTATTAGAGTTTGTTCCTTAAGGAAATAGTTTAACCACTGGAAGGAGATCATGGATTATTCTGAGAATGGAGTACCAATGTTTAATGGTGAGAATGGTTTTAAGTATGAGATGTGGAGCATAAGGATGGAAGTATTTTTATAGGCACTGTTATAACCCTAATTTGCACCATGCATGCTTACCTGGCATCAGGCCATCTCAGATCCCTTCTTTTCCAAAGCACTGCTGAACAACTCTTTAAAAAACCTCTTTTATAAGGGCCCATGCACCCTACTCCATTACTGCATGCGTGTACACACTAGCTGACCTAAAGCAGCCTGCGTGGACCGACAAAAGCACAAAAAAAGGAAAGTTGCCAATGGAACACACGACTTTTGGTGAGTTAACTGAAACTCCTGTCCATGCATGGCCAAGGGTTCATCCAAATACCTAGCTTCTTCTAGCCTATAAAAGAAGGGTTAGGCATCCCATTTGGAAGAGGAGAATAAGAGTAAAGAAACTCTACCCAATTGCACATTCCCATTGTCCCAACCCTTTAGCCATCCTTGTGCAAGAAGAGATACAAAGCAAAGAAGTTAGAGGACATTTGAAGAGGAGCTTAGGACCAGGATTCGTGGAGCAGTGGCCGGTCTCGACATTGTAAGTTGATTAATTAATGTTAATAATAAAGAAATGCTTTTCCCGTCCCACTATATGAGTTCTTCATAGTTCAGTAAATATATGTTTGAATCTCTAACCCATTAGTCTGTAGGTAAAATGCATGTGTAGTTTGTTTCTTGTTTTGTATGTAGGTTAGCCTTGGGAGGAGAGTTGCCAACAAGCGATCAAGCATGAAGAAGGATTGACATTGAATTTCCAGAACAAGGTAGGTTGGTCTAACCATGTATTTGTTGAAAAGAAATGGGGATTAGGTCTAGGACGAAGGTAGAGACTAGGTTTCTTTTGGTCATATTTGCATGCATAACATAACCCTATTTGCTAGTCCATAGAGGGATTTCCCACCACAACAGAATTGGCGACCATACTAAGGAAGTCTCTAGGGTTCTTGGGAATTTTGTTTTTTGGGTAGTTTTAAAAGACTGGTTTTCTTTCCTATTTTTTGAGGTTTTTACAAAGTCTAAGCTGACAGAGAGTCTCATCTTCCATACGAGCTATCTCTGATTTTTGCTTGACTGTGTTTTTTCGAGACCCATAGAGGTACATGCGACTTGCATAAGGTCAGCATGCGTGTACCCGCGCCCCACTTTCTTATAGCACGCATGTAAATGCTAGCTGTAGAAGTAACAGTAGCATGTAGATCCCAGAAAATTTTGGAGGCAGACATCCTCTTCCCTGTCAAAATCAGTCATTTTCAGTGGTTTTCTGGAACTCTTTCTAGTCTTGGTTGCTTACAGTCTCATCTCAGATTGGTTTGTTTTACAATTTTTTTCCTTCCATTGTTTTCCTTTTTTCTGTTAAAGAGAGTGTCTAAGCCTTTAGGAGATCCTGGTTCTCAATATCAGTGGTCTCTTCCTGGTTTGGATTGTCTGTTTTTATTTTTTTTCAGAGTTTTAGAGATAAACATGGCCTGTATAAGGCTAGCACGCGTGTCCATGCCCTCTGGCTCTACACAGCTCGTGTGCACACGCTTGTTGTTGAATTGTCAGTAGTGTGCTTGTGAAGGATAGTTTTTGTTGAGGGTGAGGCAGTCATCCTTTCCCTTGACAGGAGTTATACCTCTCAGGTTTTTGAATCTCTGTCCTAGCAGTCAGTAGCTTAGGGTTGATCTTAGCCATAGATTTCTTTTTCATTTAAAAGTTGTCATCAAAAAAAATTTCTTTAGGGTTTTTAGACAAGTGTGAGAGTCCTTTTTTAAGTTGCTAATGTGTGATTTCTTGAAGTGATTCTTTGCAATCTGCGATTAGGCCAACATTTTTTCTTGGTTTTTGCTTGTTGTTATTTTTCGTTTTTGCTTTGTGAGCATTCAAATAAATAAATAAAATATTTCATTTTTCTTGTTTGGTTGAAAAGTGTTGTTTTGCATTAGTAACCAGGGAAAAGTCTTTTATTTCATAAGTTCTTTGCAGTTTACTTAGATCATAAGTAGCTCGTAGTCGAGTGAAATTTTATTTTGAGTTTGCTATTCAAAAATCTTAGAAAATTGAAAAAGTTTTTGAAAAAGTTGTTGAAATTTTGCATTAAGTGAAAGTTTTTGTTTCCATCTTTTTGTTCATTTTTACTTTCGTCTTTCAAACATCATCAGTTTCACTTTCATACCCTTTGACATAAGACAGGCCATAAAATTAATGCTAAATCTAAAATTTATTAGACCTTTATGTTTGTAGGGTTAACCAACTAGTTCAGGATTAGGGCCTTGGATTAGGTTGGAGAGGAAACTCTTCAAGGCCAATAAAACCAAACATTGGAGTCTGAGTTAGGGAGTGTCCAAGTCTAGTATCATGAAAGTTATCCGAGACCCCCCTCTAACACAGGGGATAAACACGAGGTCACACGCGGAAAGGTAGTGAAGATAACCCCTCCAAAGCTGGACCAATCATAGTGGAGAACACATATAGAGGACTTGTCTTGGGATTTCGTCGATTGCATTTGCCATGAGGCTTCGTGGGTCTCGAATCCATTCAAGGTCCTTAGTTTTCTTCCGGACCACTTGCTCTCGATACCCTTGACAGGTTTCGGGCTCGATACCCTACTCATTGTGGTCTACCCGACTTTCGACTGTGCCCGCCTAGTGACTGTTCGCGCGCTGGAAACCTAGTAGCCTATATTTTTTAGGGACATACATAGGTGACTGTGGGGGTATACTGCGGTACCTAGGACAGACATCAGACCATTCTTTGCAGAGTATACCCGGAGGGTGCTTCCGTTTTCGAGTTGCACTTGCACTGGTAAGTTTCTCTAGTGTTGGTTGTTGTAACTGTTCTTCCAATTAATTTAGTGTTTACCTGTCTTATCTTATAGGGACTTTTTTAGTGTGTGTTACTTTTGAACGGTTAGACTACCCTAGTGTGTCTTTGATCTTCTCACATAGTGGAGAATCATAAGCTCCGCCGGTCATGAAGGCTTCTTGGCCTGCCACTGGTTACACTAGAGCCACCCCCACCACCACTAAGGCGAAAGCTAGACCAACAAGGGTCTTTTGAAGTGACCGAGTCACAAGAAATTGGGATCAACCAACATCCAAAGGAATCGACCATTTTAGACATTGGAGAAAAATCCTTTGGTCTCGTTGAAACCTCCACCACTGATCTTTTGGCACCCACCATCATACCAATTCATCCTTACAAGTGCCAGACAGTGTCGCACGCAGCAATGGAAACAAATGTTGTTACTGCTTCTGGGAATTCTTCAATTCCCACTGTGGTTGTCACCATAGGAGAGTTTCCACCTCCTAACCCACTATCACTGGTCTGAGCCACCATGGTCTCGACTGCCTCTACATCATACAGTGGTTTGATCCTATCTCTGGCGGCGGCCACAACCCCTTTCACACCAAGTGCGATATGCCCTTCGTTCTCATACGGGATGCCTAGTTCAGGTACAAGTCTTGTACTTTCCTACTCTACTTCACAGACTTCAGGTCTGGGGGCAGGGAGCTCTAATGCTCCTCTGCAAGGTCACATGGGGGGCACTCCCACTCCTTTTAATGCTTTCCCTTATGGGGGAGTTCATATACCTCCTTCGTCCCCTTCACTCGGTGGCATGCATCAGCAATCTGTCAGGCCACCTACACACCATAGTTTATTTGGAGCGGGGAGTCAAGGACCACCTTCACAGAATATGTCGATAGGTTTGACACCATTTTCTTTGTTCGATGTATTTGGTAACAATGCCTTCTCATCAATTGCTTTCCCAACTGGGGCCAATCCTGTTTTCGAACAATCTATTCCTATGCAGGGTACTATTCCTGCATAGGGGGCACACCCAGGAACTTCTTCCGCATCAGGGCCTTGGAATTATTGGCAGGGATCTGTTCCCTCATCTGAAATGCCGATCTGGGGTAATTCTTTCCATAATCAATGGAACCCTGGACAAAGTACTATGCCTATCCCCATGGGACCGACATGGGCCAACCCTTCTCAAAGTCCTTCGAATGTAATGCATGTTGAACCATCTATGTCCTATTTTGGAAACCATTCGATGATGTCTCCACATACACAAAATCCATACGTTGGCCATGGCCATGGTTTCTACTAGAATCCGGGCCAATAGCCGAACGTTTCCTTGCAACCTGGTGCCAGTCAAACTCCAAGCCCCTTTTTCCTAGGTTATCACCAACAAACCAAACTACCTTTCCTGGCAACTTTCCATTTTCCAGAATTGACAAGGTTGTTGAATGACCCTATCTGTCACAATCCACGTTGGCCTCCTATGCTGACGAAGTTGCCTTCGGACATCCCAAAGTTTGAAGCCAAGCCTAACAAAGATCCAGGAGATCATGTGACTACCTTCCATCTTTGGTGCTCATCTATCTCATTGAAAGATGACTCCGTACAGTTGTGATTGTTTCAATGTACTCTCATTGGGAGTGTCGTAAAATGGTACATTGAGCTAGACTACTCAAGATACTCTTCCTTTAGTGAATTGTCCATGGCTTTCCTAAACCATTTCCAGTTACCTATGAGACACGATGCTGGCACAGAATTGCTAGCCAATTTTTCACAGACAAAAGTGGACCATATCTCTGATTACATCCGAGAATGGAGACGCCGAAAGAGTTTAATTAAGGTACCAGTCCCACCAACATTCCTGCTTGAGTGGTTTCTCAAGTATTTGGTCCCATAGTTGTCCAAGGATGTCATGATGTCAGGAGTATTTTCCGAAGAAGACGCCATCATGAGAGCTCAACAACTTGAGCTAATTTATTCTCAGTCCAGTTTATTATATGAGATCTTGCCAGATGCACCACGCTCAATACTTGATAAAACTAGATAGAGAGTTGGACCACATGTCGATGGTATTGTTGGTTCAGCACAAACAAATCCCACTGAGCAACTAATGACTCAGTTGCAACAATTGTCTATACAACACACAACAACCAGCCAAACTACTACTTTGGTTGTTCCCCCTACCAAAACGTCGGATGTACACACAGTGAAATCGACTAATCCAAAGGCCACCCAGCAGCCTGAAGGAAAGAAAAAACAACGAAAGAAGGGTAAGGGGGATAAGACACCCACAGATAATGCTGGTAGGGGAAATACTGAGAAACGGAAGGAAAGGTATCCATGCAACCTATGCGCGGAAGACCACCCGATCCACCTTTGTCCCTGTCTTGCAGAGGCCCAACATTTTGTCACACAGCAACAACCTGTTGTGTTAACCAATCCATTCCAACATGGGAAAAATCTAACACAGGCCTCTACAAGCATGGAAGGGGGAAGACAAGGACCCTCTCTGCCTGCGAACAACCCCACATCCGTGAACGTATATATGGTGAGGGGTGATGCTTTTATATTGACTAGAGTGCATGACTATAGTAAACCAAGAAATTCTAAGAAGGGAAAAGAAGTTGAACTCCCATCTCTTCCTCTATAGATTGAGAAGACGTTGGGTGAAACAATGACACGCATTCCCAAAGGCGCATTCAAAAAATATTCTCATAACCCAAACGCAAGGGCCACCCAAAACTACTCTGTGGTGGAAGATTTATCACAAACCCCTTGTGCAATGTCCGCTTTGGAGGTCCTCCAAAGCTACCCTTCCCAGAGGAAAGCCTTGTTAACCTCTTTAGGATCAACCGAGACTTGTAATCCAGGTACAATCATGCTAGATACAACCGACTTAAAACCTCCTTCTCCTTACCACATAGCGTTTCAGATAGTAGTGGCTTATCCCACGAAAACTTTTACTCGAAATATCTTCTACACGCTGGTTGATGAGGGCGCCTCGACATGCGTTATGTTGTTGGCATGTTGGAAGGTTGTTGGCTAGCCCATTTTGTCTCCATCACCTACTCTCCTCACTACTTTCAATGGTCGTTCGTTCTGACCACATGGTATCATTCCTTCTTTCCCCGTGCAGTTAGGAGGGAAGACTGTGTGTGTC
The DNA here is from genome assembly GCA_032191745.1 of Picea mariana. NCBI lineage: Eukaryota > Viridiplantae > Streptophyta > Pinopsida > Pinales > Pinaceae > Picea > Picea mariana. The sequence goes on along the minus strand of JASDQU010105927.1, from coordinate 37,319 downwards.
GAGATAGAGGTAGTCGATGCTCCCCTTGACTATAACCTCTTGTTAGGAAGCAGTTGTACTTATGCCATGCAAGTTGTGGTTGCTACAGTTTTCCGGGTCTTGTTGTTTCCACACGAGGGTCGGATAGTGACCATCGATCAATTGTCTTTCTCCAGACCTAACCCTTCATTGGGGGCACCCACGGTCTCGATGATTGATAATCCTCAACCAGGTGTAGTCAACATAGGGGTTGGTTTGTGCCCATCTTTGATGGGCACCTTCGATTACCCGCCCCCTCAAGGCGATATCAAGTTTATATCCAATCACCATAAGGTTGAGATTTTTCAAGTTTCGTCGTTCTGCATGACTTACTTCAATGATCCATGGATGCTTCCTTCACCATCGGCCACGATGGATGAGATAGGGCACCCAGACATGTCCATGCCCTTGTCTGCAGCTGAAGTAGCGTACTCTTTAGTCCAGCAAGCTTCTTCCAACACTGATCCAACTCTTTCACAAGAGTTCGATCCACTTCTAGAGCCTATTTGGGATCAGGGTTCTCTCACTGACACCGATTCGTTAGACTTGGTCTTTCCCTCTGACGAAGCAATAATTGAAGAAATGACTAGTTTGGACAAACCCTAGGAAGATCTTCATCGCAAATCATACTTCCTTCCAGAGTTAATTCGAATCGAAGCCGAAGAATTCACCATGACTATGACGGTAGATCGGTCTTGTTCTATTAATCTCTTAGCTAACCACGAAGTTTATGCTGAGGGTAATATGGAAACCATCACTGAAACCATACCCTGGCATCATGGAGAATGTTTTCGTCAGAGCTGACTGCTCCCTCGGAGAGATTCAACTCTATACAGATCTTTTTAAAGAATTCTGCGACGTTTTTGCCTGGTCTTATGAGGAAATGTCAGGTATCGATCCAAAAATAGTCGAACATGAAATCACAACGTATCCTGATGCCAAGCCTGTTCAGAAGAATCTTTGTCTAGTTAATCCTAAGAAAGCAGTAGCCATTAAGGTTGAGGTTGATAAATTGCTAAAAGTCGATTTTATCTATCTTATCCATTTGACCCAATGGGTGTCAAACCTCATGCCAGTCAATAAAAAAAAAGGCGCGATTCGTGTATGTACCGACTTCCATGATTTGAACAAGGCCTGTCCCAAAGATAATTTTCCCACACCTTTCATCAACCAGATCATTGATGAATGTGCTGGTTGTGAGGCCTTTTCTTTCATGGATGTTTTTTTGGGATATAATCAAATACAAATCAAACCCGAAGACCAACACAAAACATCATTCATATGTCCATGGGGTACATTCGTGTATCGTAAGATGCCTTTTGGTCTTAAAAATGTTGGAGCAACCTTTCAGTGGGCCATGTATTTTTCTTTCCATGACCTCAAGCATATAGTCGAGGCTTATTTAGATGATTTAGCATCTCGATCTCACAAGATAACAAATCATCCCACACACCTTCGGCTTATCTTCGAACGTTGTCGCTACTTTCAGATTCGCTTGAATCCAAACAAGTGCATCTTCTGCGTAACGTCAAGATGTTTGTTAGGTTTCATAGTGTCAACAATAGGGATCATGGTCGATCCTCTGAAGGTTGAGGCAATAATTCATTTGCCCCCCCCACGCACAATCCTTCAACTTCAGAGTCTACAGGGCAAGGCAAATTTTCTAAGACGCTTTATTGCTAACTACGCCGAGATCACCAAGCGCTTTATGCGCCTACTTAAAAAAGATGTTCCTTTTTATTGGGACGATGTCGCTCAATGCTCTTTCTCCGCATTGAAACATGCACTCACAACTGCCCCTCTGCTCCGTCCACCTAACTATAACAAGGATTTCTTATTATATCTGGCTGCAGCAGAGTCAACCATTGGCATGGTCTTAGTTCAGGAAGATGACTTGTTCTCAAAATATGTCATCTATTACCTGAGTCGAGGCCTCGTAGGACCGGAACTCAATTATTCTCATATCAAAAAACTTGTGTTGATAGCAGTCCATGATGTTCAACGGTTCCGTCATTATGTTATGTTTCGCAAGACCACCGTCATTGCTGTCGTAAATCCATTTCAGTACATGTTGACGCGACGGGTAATAGGTGGAAAAATCAGTAGATGGATAGTCATCCTCCAAGGGTTTGACTTAGATTTCATTTCAACGAAGTCCAAAAAGTCACAGGTCTTCATAGAACTTATTTCAGAACTTTTGGTTGATTCAGGTGATGTTGTGCCCGAAGAGTCGCCTATCAGAGGAGATATGTTTTTGATCATCTCTTCCGATCCCTAGTACAGAGATAGACTTATCTATCTCCAGACCTTGAAGTGCCCCACCACTGCTTCTCATGATGAGTGTCAACGCATACAACATCAGGCTAAGAATTATCTCATACTCGATGATACATTGTATCGGAGAGGTGTAGACTGCATCCTTTGTCGATGTCTCACTCACAAAGAAGCGGTTATCGTGCTTAACGATTTCCATACCAAATCTTGTGGCGGTCATTTGTCTGGGTTGGAAACAACCCAAAATATTCTACGAGCAGTTACTTCTGGCTGACACCTATCAAAGATTATATTGAATCGATCAAGAAGTGCCACCCATGCCAAATCTTCTCTCAGAAGATGAGGGCACATTTCTCTCCCATGTTTCCTATCATCATAGTTGGTCCCTTCACCAAGTGGGGGATTGATTACACTACATGCAACCCTCCTTCAGCAAGGGGGCACCGCTATATCATTGTAGCTGTAGACTACTTCACAAAGTGGGTTGAAGATATGCCAACATTTAAAGATGATGGAGATACTACAACTCTCATTTTATTCAATCAGATAATAGCAAGGTTCGACGTCCCGAGGGAGATTCTCACTGACCATGGCAGTCACTTTCAGAACCAAATGATGACCAAGTTAACATCAATTCTTGGGTTATGGAAAGAACATTCATCACCCTACTACCCCCAAGCAAATGGGCAGGTGGAAGCTGTAAACAAAACTCTTAAGACCATTCTATAACAAACTATCAACTCAGCCAAGTTAAATTGGCATTTAATGTTATACTCGGCATTATGGGCTTACCGAACGTCTATTAAGACTACAACCAGTTTCTCACATTTCCAACTCATTTACGGGCTGGGGCAGTCTTTCCCATTGAATGTCAGATCCCGTCTCTAAAGTTGGCAGTACAATTATTTCCAGACACTTCTCCACTTGAAGAACGGTTAGTATACCTTGAGCAACTCAATGAGCAGCGTCGTGATGTGGCCCTGGCCAACAAGGCTCACAAACATAAGGTCAAGTGTCAGTATGAGAGGTTCATTCATCCTCGGATTTTCTCTGAAGGCGACCTTGTCCTGGTCTATGACCAAGATAAGGACCCCCTGGGGGCAGGAAAATTCAAACCCATGTGATTAGGACCTTTCATCATAAAAGAGTTTTTAAAAGAGGGTGCTTATCGTCTGGTTGAATTTGAAGGGAATGCTTTGGCGGGGCCTAGAAATGGGCTCTACCTCAAGAAGTATTACTCATAGGCAGGTCACTGTGGGTAACTTTTTGTAACATATGTATAGTCTTTGTACTATTACTTTTTAGTTTCTTTTAGTGTTATGGACGTGTCGTTGATGTTATCTTTCATCACTGTGGCATATGTCAAGTGATTCCGAGGTGTTCGTTGGGTATGCAGATGGTGCTAGTCGGCACACTCGGAGGCTTGCCTCCGTAGCTTGGGTAATATTTACACCTCAAGGCCAGCTATTATCTTCTGAAGGTATATGCTTAGGTGACACCACAAATAATGTCGCCGAGTATAGTGCAGTTATTGAGTTGCTTTGTGACGCTTTGTCATTGGGTATATCTCATCTCCGGATCTATCTCAACACTCAATTGGTTGTGTCTCAGTTAAAAAGAGTATAACAGGTTCATGATCCAACTTTACACCAATGATTCCTTAGGGTACGTCTCTTAGAATGAAACTTTGATTATATTACATATTTTCATGTTCCTATGAGATTAAACCAAGTTACAGATACTCTAGCTAATCAAATTTTAGATTGGCATCTTGCACACATATGAAACAACATTCACATAAACATGTAAATACATTTTTTGCATACATGATCCATAAGACAAAAAAGACAAAAAAACCATATATAATATCATAGAGTAACTAGAGTACACAGATGGACATAAGCACCTCAAAAATAGGACCAATAACGAGTCACGGGGCTTATTCCCTCAAAAAATATATACAATTAGTGCTCGTGGCACGTAAAAATGTCTAGCTAAAGTCAGGGCCTGTGGGTCCTGTTATATTGATCCACAGCGTTGACTAAATGCCAAAACAACCGGACCCACGTCAGTGGTTCCCCCACTACATGAAACTGCATAGATGGTGGTAGTTCCTCAATCTCTGCCATCGGGACCGTGCAAGTGAGCGCAGTAAAGTTCCGCTCGACTTGTCTCAATACCCTCTCAGCCTCCCCGGCTGGAAGATATCCTGCTACTACTGGTCCCCCTGCGGCGGTAGGTGCAGCCCCTGGCCGAGGATGACACCTATTCCTTGCATAGTCAGCGGGTCGCACTGGTCCCACATCTACACACAATGAACACATATCCGTCAAATACTCTGGTATAACAAAAAAATGATATATATAACAAAACAACATAAAAATTACATATGTTTAACAAAAAAACTATAAAGGTGGAGACTTACCCATCTCCCCTCGCTCCTCACTAGGAGGTACTGGTATCTCAGGGTCTCTCGAGAAATCAATCCTGGCATAGGGGTAATCCTCTATAACCAGGATCTGTCGCGATAACCACGTGAAGAAGTCATCATCGAAGGACTCATTGGTCCTTCCACCACCCTGTTGCGGTAGTAATACCTCCCATCTACACATAGTAGGAAGAGAGGTCTGATGTCCTCGTACCACTACTCGAGGACTAAAAATCGGAACTCTCTCAAAAAAGAACAAACACAGAATGGTCCCGAACCCAAAGTTCCCCTATGTCCGTAAACGAAAATCTGTCAACTGCATCTTCATACACTCAAGCAATGTGGTACTCCAATCAAAAAATTGTGCATTTAAGCACTGGACTGCACAGTTCATCTGTGCACGGGATGCCTGATGTAGAGCCGCAGAACTAGTGATTCGCCCAATAAGCAACACTATCCCCTATAGTGATAAGTCAATGATCTTGCTTATGGGCACCTGCAAGCTCGAGCGGTCTATATAATCCACACAGTATAGACCTATCAATTCTGCTATGTTATGCGGCCCCGAAGGAAAAGTCTGTAAGTTGACTAGTTCCCCTCTCTAGGAGAGGCCTGTCAAAAAATAAATGTGCTCGGTCGTGGGCACCAGTGACTACCCCTCTAACATGAATGCCTCTGCATCTTGATGCCAGTAGTCAACCAAGGCATTTAGTAGCCTAGGTTGTGCCTGCATAAAAGGACATAGGAAAAACTTGAGTAACCCGCATTGCATCAAAGTAGCCACAGCATTGGGGTCTCCCCGACCAACTCACTAACCTCTTCATGCTCTCTTTCTCTCCAGTGGACATACATCCTACAAAACACCAAGGTTCAGGAGGGTTAACCCTTGCTTTTTAAGCCTTTTTCACTCAATAAAGGGGTCCACGTGGGCTGTAATAGTGACAGTTGCATGTACACACGTGCAAAGTTTACTCTACCCGAATGTACATGCGTCCAATCCTGAGACAGCCCGTGTGGACCTAGGGCCGACCTTTTAAAGGTCAACGCCCCCCTAAAAAATGAAACCCAATGAAAAAATAAAGACTTAAAATGCAAGTTAAGAGAGTTTGTACTTACTTGGTCCAGACATAAGTTCGTTTCGTCCACTGTAGCTCCCAAAATCACCACTTTTATCAAAGGGGGTATTTTGGCTCCACAGTCAATTTCCAAATCAGCAATGGTGATAATGAGCTTCCAGCCTCTATTTATAGACTTTTTGGCCTCTTTTTGTCACTTTTTTGGCCTCCCTTATCATTTTCTTTAAACCAAAAACCATTTAGAGTGATTCAGGAGTTGCATGGGAGGGATATGATCGGGTATCAGGACAGATTTTTTTTAGTTTTGGGTAATTTTCGACGGTCCATGAATTTTTTTTTTGAGGATCAACTTGAACATATAGGTTAGGTTTCTACCCTGACTTTTGTATCTCGTTGTCTTTTTTCTTTTCCATAGGATCGATCCCATCAGGTTGTGACACGAAACCATCATAGCTTCTTTAGAAGTGTCGCGACTTGGTGGTAGAGCTTACCGGAAAATGGATGCCCTAGGTAGATCCTGGTTGCATTATGGTATCCATGTTGTCTCTAAACACTGTAGGCTTGGGAGTCCTTGTATTTTTTCCTGATTACGAGTTTGAGCCTCATTTGCATGATTCCTTTTCACTCTTGACCTCACCCTCAGGACTCCCAAAAGATATAATGGGTCTTCTTTTAAGTCCTTTTCAGACCCTCTAAACATGAAAATATTATCGAGTGATCTTGTGGCCCTTCACGCTCGTTAAACTGAAATTTGAAGTCACGTCTGTCCGGCAGTAGTTTACCCCTTTTCGGTCCGGACGGTCAACTGTACGAACAAAGGTATACTCTATGTAACTTCAGTTCTTTAGAAGAGTACTCTCAGGTATAATTTTACCCCTTTTTCAGGCCTGAGGGACTAAACTTACGAAAAAGGAACCCCCATGAAGTCCATAGTTAAGCTCTTTTTAGACTCCCTAAAATTGAAAAGATCGTCGAGTGACCTTATTCTTTCACACTCGTTAAATTGGTCCAGAAGAACATTCCTGATGGAGTCCATAGTTAAGCTTTTTTCAGACTCCTTAAAAATGAAAAAATGGTCGGGTGATCTTGTCCTTATTACACTCGTTAAAATGGTTTTGAATAGACATCTTGTCAGTGCTATTTTACCCCTTTTTTGAACCGACTAGACTATATTCGAAAACGGTATCCCAATGGAGTCTCCTTTTATGTTTTTTCAGACTCTCTAAATATGAAAAACCACCGAGATTACCTTCTCTGGGCTCGTTAAACTTACATCGAAGGACATTACCATTGTGTGTTTTGTTAACCACGTTTGCATACCTTATACGCCAGCCTTGTAACAGTCTGCTTCTGTGCTTTAACACCCTTGGCCCCCAAAGTATTTTTCCCGAGTATCATTATTCTGAACATCAATCTTGTCCTTGCGCCTTGAACTTGTATGTTTGTAAAACTCATTCCTCCATTGTAATGTAACATTCCTTTGTTCTTTTTTCCAAAATTATTGAAAAAGACAAAAAAATCAAATATACCCCAAAAAGAGGAAGGGAAAAGTATTTTTTTTATTGGCAGCATAATGAGTCGCCCTTGGATAAAGCACATATTTCCGTTTGTTAGTCAAACTATGGGATGTAATACGACCTTAGGAAGTTGTTCTCACTACATAGAGTTGTGTCCTCCTCCATTTGGTTATTCTTCCAAACATATGGAGAGTTTGCGTTGCCTCCTACTTCGTAAACTTATGATTAATGCCATATTTCCTAAGTCTCATCATTTGTCGTGTTGTTGTCCAAGGGAATTTTCTACCAAGCTTGAGTCGGCCCCTCTGCAATTTGTCTCTTTCCCTCATACCCAGCCATCCTAAATGTCCAATCAAGTCTTTGTTCTAAATCAATGAAGCCTTCAGTCTGATCATCAAGATTATCTAGTCCATAACTGACGAGTCATCGAAGACCTCTAGGTAGTGAAGTCGTACACTCATATTACACTCCTACCTTGAGTTTTGAAGATTTTGAAGTTGTTTCTTGAGCTCTAAAGATCTCATCTCCAGCCATCAGGCCGTATCAGCTTCTATAAGATGGATACTCTATATGTATATCTTTTTTATTTCGAGATGTAGCTCTGCTGTGTATTGTTTGCGGCTACACTTTATATAGTTATTTGACATGGATCTACAATGTATTTGATTGGTAGCCATGATTCTATTTTATCTCGAGCATGGGTATGCCCTCCTCGGTGAGACATTTGTTATTTTGCAGACGACGCCTCCCAGTTCCTCATCCCTGGGCTCACTTGTTCGGCATATCAGTAAAGATTGGTAATGTATTTTGGCCATAAGATGCTCTTCTGACATCACACATTAGGGGGCATCTGTTATAACCCTAATTTGCACCATATATGCTTACTTGGCATCAGGCCATCTCAAATCCCTTCTTTGCCAAATCACTACTGAACAACTTTTTAAAAAACCTCTTTTATAAGGGCCCACGTGCCCTACTCCATTATTGGACATGTGTACACGCTAGATGACCTAAAACAGCCCGCGTGGACCGACAAAAGCACGAAAAAAGGAAAGTTGTCGACAGAACACACAGCTTTGGGTGAGTTAACTGAAACTCATGGCCATGCATGGCCGAGGGTTCATCCAAATACCTAGCTTCTTCTAGCCTATAAAAGAAGGGTTAGGGGTCCCATTTGGAAGAGGAGAATAAGAGTAAAGAAACTCTACCCAATTGCACATTCCCATTGTCCCAACCTTTTAGCCATCCTTGTGCAAGAAGAGATACAAAGCAAAGAAGTTGGAGGACATTTGAAGAGGATCCCAGGATCAGGATTCATGGAGCAGTGGTTGGTCTCAACATTGTAAGTTGATTCATTAAAGTTAATAATAAAGAAATGATTTTCCCATCCCACTATATGAGTTCTTCATAGTTCAATAAATATATGTTTGAATCTCTAACCCATTAGTCTGTAGGTAAAATGCATGTGTAGTTTGTTGCTTGTTTTATATGCAGGTCAGCCTTGGAAGGAGAGTTGCCAACAAGCGATCAAGCGTGAAGAAGGATCAACATCAAACTTCTGGAACAAGGTAGATTGGTCTAACCATGTATTTGCTGAAAGGAAATGGGGATTAGGTCTGGGACAAAGGTAGAGAGTAGGTTTCTTTTGGTCATATCTATATGTATTTGCTAGTTCGTAGAGGGATTTCCCACCACAACAGGCACAAGGACATTATATTTGGCTATCGGTTGTTACAAGATATGATAGTTCAAAAAGGGAAAAGATTGCAACCAAGAAGGAATTGAGGAAAAATAACAAAATAACAATGGATTTCATCTGGGAAGGATTACCTAATCCGGTAAGAGAAAAGGTTGGTAAATGTTCATCAACAAAAGAACTTTGGGATAAGTTACATGACATATTCTTCACCCATCACAGATTTAGAAAATGTCAAAGAAGATACAGAAACAAATCAAGAAGAATCATGTTCATCGTGTCAAGAAGATTCAGAAGATGAAGAGTACATAATCACCAAAGGTATGTTGTTTTGTGTTAATTGTGAAAAACATGGACATCTTGAAATAGAATGCCATGAAGGAAATGAGACAGGAAAAATAATTGAAAAGGAAGACAATTAGGAAGAAGAATTGATTAGTGCTTTAGATGAACTAAGAGAAGAAAACAATTCACTCAAGAAAGAATTGACGAAACAAAAGGAAAGTTGTCACATTTTTTAAGAAGCCCAACAGGTCATTGCGAACTTAAGAAATCGGCTAGAAGAAGCCAGAAAGATAGAAGAAAATCTTGAATATCAAAAGCAGTGTTTGGAAACCAACATAGCAGCACAGAAGGAAGAAGCAGAAATGAGAGAGAATATATTGACAAATCATCTTAAGGAAAGAACTAACGATCTAAACCAGCTTGAGGCAGAGTTTGGTCAAGAAGAGAAAGGACTTGAAGCAGAAATAATCACATTAAAAATTCATCTTGAAGAAGCAAAAAGAACAGAAGAAGTCATGAAGTCACAGATAATGAATAAAGAAGTAGAGGTTGAGAAGCTTGAAGAAAAATTTGTCACATTGAGAAGTAAAATCGTCAAGCTCAACACGAACGTTGAAGAGACAGAAACATCCACATTAGTTATAGAGAATGAAGAGAAGTACTCTAGGTTGCTAGAAAAGAAGAATGAAGAAAATGGAAAGAGTTATGTAGAAGTACTCAAAGGAAGGAATCATGTTCAACTAGAATCTAAGAAATCTATTAAATATACATCTTCA
>JASDQU010105927.1:14527-27199 GCA_032191745.1 Picea mariana | reverse complement strand
TATTTTATGGTCATTTTTTTTATTGTACTAACTTTGGACATAAGGTTGTAGATTGCAGGAATTATAAAAGAAATTTTCAAGCAAGAAGTGCCTATGTGGCCGCACATAACATTGAGTGTTACAAATGTCATAACTATGGACACATAGTCAATGATTGTAGAAGCATGATCGATACTTCCATGAAAGAGAATATTGATATTAGATATAAGAAAGTATGGATAAGAAAACAAGAAGAGCAGGTGAACAAAGACCAGGTACCAGAGATGGCAAGATTGGCAATAAAAAGAGATGAAGAAAATTCTACAGAGAAAAAGAAAGACGTCAGATACAAAAAGGTTCGGAAAATAAATGAAATAAAGGAAGGGTAAGTAAATAAGGAACATGTTCAAGAGATTGTACTTTCAGGCATTGTAGTGAAAGATGAATCCATAGATAGAAATAAAGAAGTCAGATCTCAGAGAGATAATGAATCTACCCATGAAGATGATGATGAATCTACTAATGAAAATGATGATGAATACACATCAGAGAAGGAATTGTTCTGATCCATCCGTCTTAGATACTCCCAAGTAATATGAATATTAGATAGGGGGAGTCTATGCGGTAGCTATGATAGACTAAATAACCATCCTTAGAGTAGCTTACAGAGTTTGAGAAGACAAATTCAGAGAAATCAGATAGCAGAAGTACAGTTTGATAGTATAATGATAAATGGGTTAGCGTTATGGATAGTTGTGCAAGTAGAGTCTTGGACAGTATGGACGGAGATGGATTCGTAAGAACACTTAGCAGGTTTGGATAGATATATGATAGTGGACGAGAGCATGGATTCACAGATTGGTTTAGAGAGTGGTTCAGAGACAAAGGAACATTATCTCTGAGAGTATAGGGATGTGTTTTCCTTCACCTAATGAACTAATCAGCCTAGTCTGAGAGTATAGGGATGTGTTTTCCTTCACCTATGATGAACTCAAATCATACAAAGAAGATGTGATTCAACACACTATCCCTCTCAAATATGACACAAGACCTTTCCAACAAAAACTTAGGCGAATAAATCCTAAGTTGGCACCTCTAGTTCAAGCTGAGTTAAAAAATATGTTGGATGCTAGAATCATTGCTCCAACCAGACATTCATCTTGGTGTTCCAATTTAGTGGTGGTCAGAAAAAAGAATGGAGGGATAATATTGTGTATTGACTTTAGAAACTTGAATCTTACATGTATTAAAGACAACTATTCCCTCCCCAACATGGAAACCCTACTTCAAAGGGTAACTGGTTCCAAGATTATGTCCATGTTGAATGGCTTCTCATGCTATAACCAAGTCTTGGTGAGGAAGGAAGATCAGAACAAAACTAACTTCACCACTCCTTGGGGTACCTTTGAATATCTAAGAATTTCTTTCATCTTACTTAATGCAGGTGCCACTTTTCAAAGAGCCATGGATTTTGCCTTTCATGAACTAATCGGCAAAATCATAGAAATCTACCAAGATGACTTAACAATGTTTTCCAAGAAAAGATCAGATCACATAAGTCATCTCAAGAAGGTTTTTGAAAGATGTCAAAAATATGGTATCTCCTTGAACCCAACTAAGTCTATCTTAGGTGTTGATGAGGGCAAGCTGCTAGGTCATATCATAACAGAAGATGGGGTGAAAATGGATCCTGAAAGGGTCGAAGCTATACAAAAAGTTCCTTTACCCGCAACTAATAAGGCCCTTCAATCCTTTCTTGGATAGATGAACTTCGCCAGACGGTTTATTCCTAACTTACCTGAGTTTATGAAACCACTCCTCAAGTTGCTAAAGAAAGATGCTAAGTATAATTGGTTAGAAGAAGGAAAGATTGCTTTTAAAACTATTAAGGATGCAATTGGCAAATCACCAGTGCTAATTAGTCCTGACTATTCAAAATATTTTCAGATATTTTCCTTTGTTTATGAGGATACTATTGCAGAGTTTTTGCTCCAAAATAATACTAAAGGTTAGGAGCAACCCATTTCTTTTATGAGTAAGGCATTGCAGAATTCAGAACTTAACTATACAAGTATGGAAATGCAAGAATATGCCTTGGTCAAATCTCTCAAACATTTCCGAGTCTACATTGGCTATTAAAAAATTGTGGGGTATGTCCCTCATGCAGCAGTAAAGGACATCCTTGGTCAGCAGGATTGTTTGGGAGATAGAGGAAAGTGGGTTTCTAAAATTCAAGAATATGACTTAGAAATTAAACCCACCAGGTTAATCAAAGGTCAGGCTTTATATCAAATGCTCACCAAAGGTAATGAACAAGTGTTGGACTTAGTATGCCAAAATAAAACTAGGCCAACCTTATCTTCAGAGCTTCAAAAGTTAGAACAACACCAGTGGTATGCATATATCATTTACTTTCTCTCAAACCTTACTTGCCCAAGTCATTTGATTGGTCACAAGAGGAGGGATTTAAGGTTGAAAGAAGTAAAGTATTGTATCATTCAAAATGGATTGGGGTGGAAGAACCCCAATGGAGTGATACTGAGATGTGTTGATGAGCTAGAATCTAAGAAACTCATGATTGACTTCCATTCAGGATTTTATGGTGGACACTATGCGGATAAAACTATCACCCACAAAATTCTCAGAGCAAGTTATTATTGGCCAACCATTTTCTCATATGTTCACAAAATGGTCAGGGGTTGTCAGCAGTGTCAACTATTTTCTGGGAAGCAAAAGCTAGCAGCCTTGCCTCTTCAGCCTATTGTTGTCAAAGCTCCTTTTTAGCAATGGGGGCTTGATTTTGTAGGTCAGTTCAAAGAAAATTCAAGTAAGGATTTTACTTGGATAATTACAGCCACTGACTATTTCACTAAGTGCGTAGAAGCAATACCCACTAAGCATGCAACCGACAAAGTAGTCATGGATTTCCTTGAAGATAGGATAATCACTCAGTTCGGTGTGCCCGCCAAGATTACCACCGATAATGCCAAGGTATTCAGTTCTACAGATTTATCTTCTTTTTGTTTCAAGTATGGCATTGTGTTGTCCCACTCTTCAAACTATTATCCCCAAGGTAATGGTCTTGCTGAATCCTACAACAAAAACTTAATGAATATTATTAAGAAAATGGTAGGGGATAATAAGAGGTCATGGGACAACAAAATAAATTTTTCATTATGGGCAGATAGAATAACCAAAAATATTTCCACCGGTAAAATCCCCTTTGAGCTTGTCTACAGTCTTCATGTTACCTTGTCAGTTCACCTTAAGCTTCCAATGTATCAGTTTGTTCAAAAGTATGGTCTAGATAAAGATTTTCAGCAGAATAGGATTGATCAGTTAATAGAGTTAGATGAAATCAAATGGAAAGATTTGGATCAGAGCATAAAGAATTAGAGCAAGGTAAAGAGGACTTTTGATAATTCTTCATGGCATAGAGTTTTTCAGGAGGGGGACACAGTCCTTCTTTGGGACAAAAGAAGGGAAAATCCAAGTAACCATGGGAAGTTTGACAGCTTGGATAGGTCCATATACTATACAGGGTTCAGCTGACAGAAATTCATCTTATCTAAACAGGTTGGATGGTGAGAACTTTACCCTACTAGTCAACAACCAACTTCTCAAGTTGTTCTTCACAGAGGCCATATGATGCCCATGGGGCATCTACTGTATCATACTCTCTAACCTTGTATCATACTCTGTATTGTACTTTATTATTTGTCTTTTATGTACATCATTTATTTTTGTATTATATGCACATGTATACTAACACCTTTGTTGTATTTTATGCACATGTATATATGCCTTGTTGTACTATATGTATTTGTCCTTTAATTTGCAAATTGTGTATAATGTTGGTTTTTTATATGGATATGATATCTGACATGCGTCCATGATGCAGGAAGCATAATTCTGTATTCTCGCATGGTCTCCTACAGATTTATAGATCAACCACACGTCCCCATATGGAGCCAATGTTATCCACCAATTTGCACACGCTGGATTTTCTGAAGAGCCGCCAAAGAATGAGAAATCAATGCTCATATTTGCAGATTTCAGAGTTTAGCAGGTCTTGTGAAAGACCCCTTTTTTCAACATTTCCACCATTGTAATAAATGTCCTAAGTATGAGAGAATGTAAAAGGCTATTGGCCACCCAAGACTAGGAGTGATCACATGCTTTGGAGTGTTTTTTTCTACTTGTTAATTATTTTTTCCGCTTGCCTCAGTGAGAAGACAAATTAATTTCTAAGTTTTTTCATTCAGAAGACTTAGCTCCAAAACCAGAGTATGTGATGGAAAGCAATTTTTGGCATGGAAAATTCAATGTCTAGTGTTTGAATGTATATAAGCTCATACTAGGACATAGTGTCTGAGTCATTTGGAAATTGTGGCTAGGTTTGATAGGGTTTTTTTAAGTTTTCAGTGAATTAATTAAATTCCCGCAAAAATGGAATTTATTAATTCTAAGTCAATAAATGTAAAAAATATGGCATCAAACATTGTCAGATGCCATATTTACATTCGTTTTACATTCCAGAGTATGATGTAAACCCCTATTTCCCATATTTCAAGACTAAAAAGTGATTATTATCACTAAAAAAACAATTTTACTTGAAATTTACGGAAAAAGGGGTAAGTTAATTAATCTCCTAAAAATAAGGAGAATTGGGGAACATGTTTTAGACATGTTTTTTCATGTCCCTAGTTGACTAAGGCTTAGAAGCAAGTTAGCTAGGGAGAATTCGACTTGATTGAAGTGACATGGAGTTGGGAGGAGATCCCAATAAGGGAACTCGACCCTTTCTCCTAGGTGGCGCATTCCTAAGATTGGCACATTTCCCAAGGCCCCACGCAATTCCTAAAATACCTCTCTCACTCACACTCACTCCCACTCCCCCTCACATACCTCATCATCCACTCCCCTTCCACTCTACATATCCCCACACCTCTCCACTACACTCCCCTTCACTCCCTCGTAACTCCCTCATATCCCCACACATTCCCTAAACCCTAAACCTAACCCTAGCGCGCCTGTACATTGGAGTTATCACCTCCCATTCCTATATAAGAAAGGGTCGACCTCTCCTTTAGTTAGTTTAATCTTGGGCGAAGAAGCTACTGTAATATTGTTTTAAGCATTTGGAATAAAAAGTCTTTGGAGCTATCTTGGTGTGGACTCAAATGTGTGGTTGTCTTGACCTAAATGCAAATATTTTTATGAGGTAACATGTATTGGTTTACATTTTAATTTTATGCTTAATTGTTAAAACCTTGTAGTTATGTTATCATATAATAGGGTAAGAGTAATCTAGATTGATTTATCTTACTTCTTCTTTACTTCATAGATTCTTCAATGCATGTTTTATTTTTGGTTAAATCTAACATGCGTCTATGACCTATGTGTGTAGGGAAGGACTTTAATAGTTTTTTGCAGGATTGAAGTGTTTAGTTACATGTTCCTCAAGCCGGAGGATTGATAGGTGGTGGTTTCCATTGTCATCATCCAAAAGTTTTTGAGATCAATCTCCCTCTTTTTCATACCAAGAGAACCCCATAGCCCAAAATTCCAAGCTCAGATGGAAGCTCCAGAAAACTGATAAAATTTATTTTCCTCTTTCTTTCTTTGATTTTATGCAAGTTAGAGAAAGTATGTATTTCATTCTTAAACATCTAAAGTTTGCATGCATGTTTTGCTAGATCTAGGCTGAAATTTGTAATTTTTTAAAGGATAGATCTAGACAAATTTGGGCATTTTCTTGGTTTAGAGGTTTATTGTTTTCTTTCCTAAAACATCAAACATAAGTCACGAAAAAGAGCCTAATATAGGTTTGTTTAAATCCTTGGAAAGCCCTAAAATTTACATTTTTTTCCTCAGAATTTTTTTCAGAAAATTTGATAAACAAATTTATTTGTTTAAACTTTTTTTCATCATTTCTAACTTCATTTGTTTGCTGTTTTTTTGCAACAAATACAGGTTCAAGAAGAGATTCTACCAGTTTTGGGAAAAATCAAGACTCTCAGGGACCCTGGGGTGTTGTGACTTCATCAAAACGAAGTTTCCTTCTTTTCTCTTTTCTTCTTGTATTCTTATTAACAATCTAGTAATAAGGATCCCTATTCTAATAAGAGAGCTAAAAGCTCAAAGAGAAATCAGGTTCTCCATTTTAATAGTGCAAATAAAAGCGGGCCCTTTGTGCCCAGTCTTCATCCCCTTAGGGGGATTGTGTTGTGGGTTTGCTTTGTCTTTTTTTGAGTTGTGCATGCTTAAAATCTAACAATCAAATACAAAATTCAAACAAATCAAACACACTACAACACTCTAAATTTGTATGCATGTTAACTAATCCTCAAAATTTTCATGCATACTTAGTTAGTTGGTTTCACGTATTTTCTTTCTTCAATCAGTTTTGAAACAATATTTAATTTTCAAGCGGTATCTTGTTAATTTCTCTCAACTACAAAGCAGGGTACATAAACTTAAGTGTTGCAATTCATTTCTTTCACTTTCAAGTGGTTGTGCAAGTGCCTCAATTATAAAGCAGGGTGTGTGATCTATCTTTTTCAAGTTTTATCAAGTAATTGAACCTTGCTAGTTTAATAGGGAAATCCCTTAATATTGTGAGTTCATTGGGAGGAAAAGGCCTGAAAGTGACCTTCTAAGTAAGAAGATTCGTCATTTTGTACATCCAACACTTTTGGTGGGTTTACTGGTGAGACCATTGGGTTTTGGTAAACTCTCAGCAAGTCCAAGCAGAGAACAAGCTTCCTAAGGGGCCAAACACTTTTCACTAACTAATTACAAAATTTACCTTAATAAAATCTTCGATCTACACTGTCCACGACTCCCTTTAAGGCAGTGGTTAAAAATTATACTCAATTTACCTTTTGTGAGAAGTTACATTTATGCATGTTATCTAATATTCTTTTTATGATCTTGAATATTGAATATGTTGTATCCTTTTGATGTATGAATGTTTCATGAGAAAAGTGTTCTTTATGAGGATTAATGCTAAATGGTGAATGATCTGATTTTAGTTTCAGCAATAAACTCCTAGATTAAAGTGTTTTTCTTTCCTAGTTTATAAAAGCCTTATTTTTATTTTTATAGGGACTACCCCCCTTGGCTTCGCTAGGAGTTGGCCTAGATGGAGGAGTTGAGTATCAGGTGACAACACCTTGACTTGAGACTTGCCCCCAAGGACACACCAAGTGGATTGAAGGTTTCTTCTGCGATAACCCAGGTGTGTATTAAGACAACAACATGTATCAAAGACTCTAAGCGGAATCTGGTTCTAAACTATTGTGGGGCTCTACACAGGTACATCCAAACCAAAATGAAATTTCTGGACATTTCATCACTGGGAGCCACTTATCGATATGTTGTCAAAATCGAGTAGAAATTTAAGAAGCAAAACAAGTGGGAGTTCGGGTATGAAAATACACAACAACCAAAGTATGGTAAAGGAAACCATAACTCATAGAACAACCAACCTCAAGACCACCAGTCCAATCCGCAGGAAAATAAGGGTAACGAGAAGATGAAAAAGGACACTAAGAAGTGGTGTGAATTCCACAAAATCCCTAGGCACAACATCGATGAATATCTCTCAAAAACGTCATTGGTAGTCGAGCTCAAAGAAAAAGATACGATCCCCGCCTTGAACTCTGATTTAAACAATAATAAAATGATATATATAATTGATGCAGAACCCACTACTACTATTGCAACCACAACAATCCAACCAAAAGAACCAGAGGATCCTGAAGAGGGGCAACACCTTTTCCATTCATAGATGTGGGTGAAGGGGACCCCACTGCATTTTATTGTTGATAGTGGAAGCCAAAATAACCTAATCTTAGAAAAGGTCTTCAATTAGTTGGATTGTCCAACAAAACCACACCTGCAACCATACAACATTGGGTAGCTTCGTCGAGGTTTAGATCTTCATTTCAGCCAACAATGTCACATGTCCTACGACATCAAGCCCTCCAAGGATGAGGTACTGTGTGATTTTTCCCCACTAGAAGTCCGTGATGTTCTGTTAGACTAGCCATATATGTGGAAGGGTCATGTTGTTTATGAGTCTCAACCCCATAGTGTCATTGTTACTTTGGGGGATCATCTCTACAGGATACTAGAGGTAGTACTGACTAATGTCCCGATAAAACAATGCCACAAAGTAATCTCTCATACCAAATTTTTTTATCCTCTTCATGTTTTGGTCAGAAGGTGAATAGAAGGAAATTGCAACCACTGCACCCTCGACTCAACACCTTTCTATCCAGCATAAGCATATTGTAGAACAACACAAAAATATTGTTGCATCACCTACGGGGGTACCTCCACACTGCCCAATCCAACAAATTTATAGGAGATCCCTTCATACTCATCATATCACATATTCATCATTAGATTCCTCCGACACTTAGGCATATCATGCAGCTAGATCAGTTGAATGGATCCAACCCCTCTAATAGCAGGTTCATAATCACATTCAACAAGCTAAGCAAGACAACTTCTTCAGTGAGGAAAGAAGTTTACAAAGGTTCATATTTGGAAAAGGATTCCCCATATTCCATGGGAACTTGATGTAATGGGGAAAATTGCTTCATAAGGGGGGGAGAATGATCCAGGTGGAAATTGGTGGCCACCCACCTATTCCATTGGCTCAAAATAGGGGTTTCCACCTTGGCATTTTTTCTAGAGTTTTTCAGGTCCTAAACTTTGGGACCGTTTTGAGGCCCTAAACAACGTTTTTTGGGCATGGAACAGTCAAACTATATAATTTATCCAAGTTTTTATGACAACATATGTAGTCCTCAGATAGACCTTTCTAATGAGCTATCATGCGCCCCAAAAAAATATCATATTCAAAAGTTACACCCTTGGGAAGTTGACATATCGACTACCCCATCGAGGCCCGCAAACCTTTTGGCGTTTCATATTTTGGGGTTAGGTTTTGTATTTTCTTTATGTTAAAAAGACCTTTGGAGCCTCATTGTAAACATCATCTTCTTGCGAATGAGCGTACCCATCACATCTCTTCTCAGAGATAAGATGCCACCATTCTAGCGAGTTCATTCACTCTATATTTTTACAGTTTCTATACATTTCTGTCATTAGTAAAAAATGTGCATTACTGTATCTCTATGTTTCTGGAAATATGTTTGTGTATTTACTTATTATATTTCCTCCTTCATTTCGTTCTCAAAATAATCTGGATCATGGTGGCTCTTAATTTTCAATAAATTTTCATGAGATTTTCTTATAAGGAAAATAAATTTAACTCACAGGTATCCAAGGGAATCCCTCTAAAGTGAGAATCTCTAATGGCATGAAAAAATTACACAAAAAGGGACACCGTTGTGTACTTTCACAATTTTTCTCACTAAATGTTCAAACATCTAGACCTTTTTTCCATTGGATCTCCAAAATGTTATCAACAATTATTCCAAGGCATTTGAAGAGATTCCTAAGGGTCTTCCACCTACTCGATACCATGAACATGCTATTCAATTGCAACCAAGAAGTGTACCACCTAACATTAGGCATTACATGTACCAATACGTACAATAGAGTGAGATTGAGAGTATGGTTCAAGAAATGTTAGAGGTTGACATCATTCAACCTAGTCAAAGTGATTTCTCTTCACCAATGGTGATGGTTACAAAAAAAGGATGGTTCATGGAATATGTGTCAAAATTATAGACAACTCAACAAAATGACCACTAAATATAAGTTTCATATTCCTCTCATCAATGAATTATTAGATGAATCGCAAGGAGCAATTATTTTTACTAAGTTGGATCTCCACTCTGGATATCATCAAATCAGAATGAGGCAGGAAGACATTCCCAAAATAGCCATTAGAACACATAAAGGTCATTATGAGTGTTTGGTGATGTTATTTGTCCTTACTAATGCACCTTCAACATTTTAAATCTTAATTAATTCTATTTTCATACCCTTACTAAGAAAATATGTGTTAGTATATTTTGATGATATACTAATCTACAACAAATCATGGTAAGAACATGTACAACATGTTAACATGGTGTTAAAACTATTGGAAGATAAACAACTACATGCAAATCCTTCCAAGTGTTCCATTTGGGTTCAAGAAGTGGAATATCTAGGTCATATTGTATCTCATGAAGGTGTCAAAGTGGACCCTAACAAAATTAAAGCTATGATGTAATGGTCAATTCCAAAAACCTTGAAGGATCTTAGAGGATTCTTAGGATTGGAAGGATATTACCGYAGGTTTTTCAATAATTRTGGTCAAATATAAGCACCTCTAACAACATTATTAAAAAATGAGGCATTTTGTTGGACTCAAGAAGAAACCAAATATTTTGAAAATCTTAAGGAGACTATGTGTACAACTCTTATCCTAGCCACAAATGACTTCACAAAAACCTTTATTGTGGAATGTGATGCCTTAGGACATGGCATTGGTGCAGTTTTACTGCAAGAAGGAACACCCCTTGACTTTAAAAGTAACCAACTTAAAGGAAAGAACTTACTCAAACCATTTATGAAAAGGAAATGTTGGCCATATTACATGAAGTTAATAAATGGCGCCTTTGCCTAATAGGAATACACTTCAAGGTAAAAATAGATCATGATAGTTTGAAGTACTTCTTGGAACAATGCTTATTTTTAGAATGGAAACAAAAATGGGTTACAAAGATGCTAGGTTATGAATTTAAAATTATCTACAAAAAAGGAAAACAAAATATGGTGGAAGATGCACTTTCAAGGAAATAAGAAGACACAAAGTGTTTAGTGTGTGCAAGAAAAGGTTCAATAGTGGAGGACCACATAAAGCAGTAAAAAGAGGTTCTCAAACTATTGAAGGACAACTTGGTTAGAATAAAAAATAGGATGAAACGAACAAGAATATAAACATTGTAATGAAAGGAAATTTTAAGTGGGGGATTAGGTATTTCAAAGGATACAACCACATAAACATATGTACCTCAAGAAATAAAAGAAGGATAATAAATTAGCACCTAAGTATTATAGTCCCTATAAGGTGTTACAGAGGATTGGAAGTATGGGTTACAAATTGGAGTTACCTCCATGTTTAGATGTACATACAGTCTTCCATGTTTCTTTCTTAAACAAGGTAATCGGTGACAAGATCCCAGTTCAAACTATTTTACCTCTAAATAATGAAGAAGAGAAAATCATACTAGAACCAAAAACAATCCTTGAAACAAGGGTTAAGAAGTTGTGAAATCAATAAATTACTGAGTACCTCATCTAGTGGAAGAACCTACAAATAGAAGAAGAAACATGGGAAGATGAATTATTCAATAAGAAACATCTGCAACTAATCAAGTGTTGAGGAAAAAACTTGTTTGAAGGGGAGGGGCATGTTAAGCCCCTAGACAAATCCCAATGATAAGAAAAAATCCCCATGTAAATCCCTAGATCATTAGTTGTTGTATTTATATTGTTATATTAGTTTTGTTGGATACACCGTTTAATTGTAATTGTACCCTTGATATCCTCTATTTTTTTCCCAAAGAAAGTGTTGAGCACACACTTATACTAAGAGGGGGGGTGAATTAGTATAAGATTTTTTTTTACTTTTTCAAACATTCATAAACATAAGAAAACAATCGCATATGAGATCTATTAACTGTGGAACATGGAACACAAGATTTATGTGGAAACCCTTTTAGGAGAAAACCACAAAAATTATCTTTATAATTATTTGTAGGAACCAACCTACTATTACAAATATTTGTAGGAACCAGCCTATTGTAGACACCAATCCCCACTGGTATAATCCTAGTAGGCACCAACCTACTCTTACAAATATTTGTAGACACCAATATACTAGAGACACCAGTCCCCACCACTAAGCACCAACGTAGAAATAGACACCAATCTATTTGTTTGAGTAGCACCAACCTACTATGAAATATCTTTGTAGACATCAATATATTGAAGACACCAATCCCCATCACTAAGCACCAACTCGACAAGAAACACCAATCTCTTTGTGTGAGTTGCAACAACCTTCACTGAATCTTATTTCTACTTCTATATTCACCAGGTCTATGATCCAGGTAGATATCAGTGGCCACCCACCTTTTCCAACTGGCTCAAAACAATTTTCTAGCAATTTTGGTAATTTATTATTTTTAGCAGTTTTTAACTTTCGGGGCCATTTTGAGGGCGTAAATGAATGTTTTTTGGGATAGAGTTTCTCAATGTTAATCAAAGGATTTGATTGATCCCCCAAAATGAATCTCCTTGACGATACCTTTCCAACAAGATATCGTGCGCCCCAAACGGAGATCATATGCCAAAGTTACACCTCAGGAAGTTGATACACCAAAGTACCCAAAATGGGGTCCACAAAACTGTTGGCTTTTCATCTTCCGGGGTTAGGGTTTTGTACTTTATTTATTGTTTGTACTCTTTTCGTCATTTGATGAGCAAAATAAGAGCACTTACATGCCTAGTTGGGCTCTGCTAGTCATGACAGTTGTATGGTAAAAAGTTAGAAAGAAAACAACATAGCTATTAACAAGAATTAAACAAAAACTAAATGAAACTAAGAGCATAGGAACAAAAATAAAAACAAATGGAAATGGACCAATATCACCAATATATAAGCAGGTCTGATTGATGAAATCCAAAGATACACAATGGAGAAAGAGGACTTGGGTC
>JASDQU010105926.1:38029-74820 GCA_032191745.1 Picea mariana | reverse complement strand
AACATAAAGTTCCTACCACCTTACTTGCTTTTGTAAAAAGTGTGTGATTGGGTTTATAAATGTCTCAAATGTCTATATAACACATAATTAGCCAATGCATCTGTCATTGTATTTAGACATCTAGGAATATGTTGATACTCAATGTAATCAAAATGTCTTTACACGAGGCAAATTCGTAAATATACATGTAACAAAGTACTTTGAATGGAATAAATGTTACTCAACTGTAGTACTACTAACTGTGAATCAAGTCGTAAAATAATATGACAGATGCCAAATGAAATGGCGTCAGTTAGCAACTCGATAACTGCACTATATTCCGCGATATTATTAGTTTCACCACCAAGGAAAACACCATGTAGACTGATCAACTCATCCGTAGGTGCATATATTTCCCATGTAGAAGATGATAGGTTTTGAGTACTACAACTAGCACTATCAACAAAGCTGATATACGGTAGCAAATACACCAACATCTAGAAACCAAGCACAATGAAAGGTAAGCAACTGAAAGGCATAACCAAAAATGAAAAAGCACACAAGAGTATGATACACTAAAAATACATAACACTTATGAAAAAATGGTTTAAGCATAGTACTTGTTTAATTAAAGCCCATTTCTGGGTTCAGTCAAAGGAATTCCTTCATAATCTACCAACTCATAAGCCCCTTTCTCCAACACTCGTTTCACAATTTAAGTGCCATGCCACATGGGCTTGAATTTACCAGCCCCTAATAAGTCACGATCCTATTTGTAAAGAAGAACCAAATCACCCTACAAAAAAACACATGGTTGGACATGCTTGTCATATTGAGCTTTGTTGGGCCCTTCATTTTTGGATAAGGAATTGTGCAATTTTTGGCATGTACGAGTTGTGCAAGCTTCATAAGAAGTTGGACAATAGAGAAAGGAGAAGCAACATAAATCAGTTGCGAAAAGGACATCGCAACGCCAGAAAAGCAAAAGCGGTTGCAACATAACAATAAAGTGTGCAAACCAAGACACAAGACACAACTTAGCTTATATATATATGGATGAATATGATTGTAAAAGGTTGTTGTTGCTCGGATGAATTGTGATTATGTTTAGTTTGATATTTCCCTTATTGTTAGGTTGATGTCATAGTTATTGTATGCGGCTAAGAGGTCAGATTTTTGAGTCTGTAATGTAACTTGTACACCATTTTGGGAGTTAGAGCTCTGTGACATGAGTCCAGAGCCAGGAGTCTAAAACAGAGAACTACTGTGTATTTCTGAGTTTGTAAATGAAGAAAGATCTGAAGATAATATGAAGAAGAATCTAAATTTTCAAAATATGTTGTGTCTTTCTATTTTATACTTATGCATAAAAATACTTATTTGTGGTTCAGGATTTCCACATGATGTATATGTTTAAATGTTTGTTCGCAACATAAGTAGTTCCAATTCTTGCACATACAAGTTCAAATTTGTTCTGTAGTTAGATTTATTGCACAAGATTAGGATGAATATTGAAGGTTCTATGAATCCTCCTAAGTATTTTCATTGCCCTTCCCTATCTATTTGTCTCAGCAGCGCTTCGGGTGAGACTTATTCTCTTAAGAGGAGATGAAAATTCCAGAGCTCTAGACTACTCGGTACCTTTTGTTAGTAACCTCCGAAGGACCCTGGTTTGATAAAACTTACACCAACAAAACGGTTTCATTGCTGGGACTTATGTCAAAAGGGAACTTGTATGGAGGATGCTTCCGCAGATCCACAGATATAATATTGACCAATGGTTGGAAAGAAATGGTGACGCCTTCATATGGAAAGAGGCGGAGTTGAGGGGAAAATATGTGAAAAATACTCGTGAGGTAGTATTTTACCCAGAAAGATCAAGTGACTAGTATGAGATATTTTGGGTTAAGTTCCTGGAAGAACTTTTCCACTAGATTAGTAGGCTCCAAGAAGCTCCAAATTTCCAAGAACGAGTCAAGAGGACATGTACTTGGGACACAGAAAAGATTGCAGCACTTCATCGGATGGATAACCCTGTCACACGGGCGATTGATTTATGGGTTGATACAACATTAGAAGGATACATTATTGAATTTTTAGCTGAGAACCACCAATATTTTTCATGAGCAGAGGTGAATTTCAAGAAAGATGCAAGGGGAAGCCTGTTGAGGGAAATCCCCATGTGGATTAAAGTTTTCTTTATGGAAGAGGGGATGTTGACTATGTCCCTAACTGAGATGGTAGTGTAAACATCCTTTATTAGGGTAGGGAGAGGCTAGGGTAGAGTCATGGTCTAAGAGAGGGGAAGGTTTATTCGAGGGGGGAAACAAGAAGAAATGGACTCAAGAGATGAGCAAGCCTTGAAAATAGCCACCATAGTCGAGAATTGGTGGTGAGGAAAGATCAAGAAAGCAACAAGATAGTCCGAGAAGTTGCAGAAGGAAGTCAAACCAGGAGAAGTAGAGGAAAGACAGATGGAAGAGTTGCAAAAAATGAGAAGACAAGAAATAATAGCTAGTCAAATATTAAGTGAGAGAGAAGAGCAGAGAGAAAGAATTCCCCAGGAGGTTGGACAAAAAGGAGAAGGTGTATATGTAAGAGAGGAGGAAGCCGAATTGAATCTTGAAGAAGAAAGAGAAAATTAAACCATGATGACAGGAGAGATCAGGAATCCAACTGAAGAGACTGGTCTAATGGAAGAAACAGAGACCCCACAGATCAAAGAAAACCACCCCGAAGCTAGTGGCACTAGCCTTGAATCGCCCATACCCCAAGTGTCCTCTATACAAGTGGTAAGTTCGATACTACCTTCTCATGCTAGTTATGTTTGAGTACAATTAGTTAGTCAGTCATAGCCAGGAAGTGCCAGTATAGGGAGGATATTAGGATCCGTTGGTAGATCGTAAGTACAAATGTTAGGTTTCATTTTGATAAGAGCACCAAGAAAAGCAATGGTTGTTCACGCGAGAGGTTTTATTGCCCGATACCCAGAATTCTAGGGTAAGGGAGATGAATATTTTGAGGAACATTGGTTCTTGTGTGAAGTAATCTAGAGATCTTGAGGGACTCCAGATGTGAATAAGTTGGTTGAGTTCTAGACTACCTTGAGAGTCCGTTCTCTCAAGTGGTATATGAATATTATTGAGCCAAGATTTACAGGAATTCAAGGACAGGCGTTCACACTTGGCTAGGTACGGACAAGGTTCATAGAGAAGTTTAATCTACCTCAGTAAGAATAACAGGCTCTATTTGAGTTGTGTGAGATTCAGCCAAGGGAAGATGAATCATCTTGGGAATATAGATAGAAGTTTAAAGATGCTATAGGGATGTTAGCACATCCAATCAATGAGGAACATCAAAGGGAGTGGTACATTCAGGGATTGCTACCTCAAACTCGGATTTCAGTAACACAACAGCTGATAACCATGTTGACAAATGCCTCAGAACAATCAATGAATATTGAAGCCATGGCGGGGTATCCTGGTAGCTTGAGAGTGACCAGAACCCATGTAGATGTAAATTTGGCACAACTACAAGGGAAAATATCAGCGCTTACAGAAAATATTCAAGAACTAACAATACCTAGACCAGGACGACCTCATGTATGGTGCACCAAATGTTATACAGAAGGACATATGGTGAACGAATGTCAATGAATAAGGGGAATGGGACCTCCTCAGAATCCAATGGGACCCTCACTAGGACCCACGAGAGGAGTTGTGAAAATGTATTCGAACTTACCATTCGATAACCCCACCCCATATCATGCTTTTCCAGGGAGCCAAGCAGCACCGACATTTGAGTATTGTGAGATCTGTCGAATCCATGGGCATGGGGCAAGATTGTGCCCAATTATGAAAAAATATTCAAAAGTACCAAATACAGTACATTGTTAGTTCTGCGCATCTACCACACATATTACCAATCAATGTAGAGCATTGGATGCACTTGCAAAGAGGTTGGACCAAACAACTTTCAGGGTGAATGAAAACCATCAAGGACCAAGAAGAGGTCGAGGAGGTGCAGCTGGAGGAGACTTCAGAGGAGGAAGAACTTGGGGAAGAGGGCCAATAAGATGTTATAACTATGATGAGCAAGGCCACATGGATAGATACTATCCTTATTCAAGGTGACCATGGTGCTCTTACTGCAAAACCAATGGGAACACAACTAAAGATTGCCTAGAACTAATTGCAAAATGAGAAGATCGGGTACGTCAAAGAGGAACCAACCTCATTAGTTCAGAAATCAAGACATTTACTAAGGGACAATTACCCAACCTCAATATCGTTACTCGAGGAGGAGATAAGACAGGAGCTGATGTTGATACTCTACCTCAAATCCAGAAAGCAACACGTAAAGAAGACAAGTATGACCTTCTAAAATAGAAGCTGTTCTTTAAATATTCCATAGAAGTATTTCAGAATATTTGTAGCCTTGAGACGCAAGAGAAACCCCCATAGCCTATTGTTTACCCTAATATTGCACAATTCCCTACTTCACCCCCTGCACCCAGAAACCATGTAGTCACAACGAGACAACCTAAGCAACCTCAAAATGTAGTCAACCTTTGGTTTCAATTATTCTCTGACATTCTAGGGAATGACCAATTAACAGAGAATTTATGCAATGTGCTATACCTAGTTTTAGGGAATGAGCAACCCATAGAAGCATGAATAAGGACTAATCTTCCTAAGAAGAGTACTAAGAGAGTGCAGAGAAGAAAAGTACAAACTAAAAAAGAATTCAGAATAGTAGCCCAGTTAGACAAATTTGAGATTAAGGATGTCATGTTGGATCTAGGATCCAATGTGAACATTCTTCCTAAGAAGACTTGGGAAGCATTATGAAAACCTAGGTGTTGAGCACTCAACACACCCTAAAAATTCTATGTCAATTTTTCACTTTTTTGGCTACCACTTAATTTTTCACTATCTAAATTCTATTTTCTTTCGATAAATGTTTTGAATTTTCCCATTCTCTTAACACTCATGAGCTATTCAGGTATGTTTAAATTGATAAATTAAAAAAGGCCTGGCACTTAAGGAACTGTGTATCACACCCAACCCCTAAGTGCTCTTTTAAGGGGTGGGGCATCAAAATTCCTCTTTCCTTTAACTCTCTAGGCTCCCGTTTCTTCTCATTTCATGTTCTTCCAAACCTACAAGATCTTTCCTGGCCCCTTTGAAGTATTTGAACAATAGGCGCTAGCTCTTCATGCTAGCCCCTTCCTTAATCTGACCTCAGGCTATGACCACAGGCCTAATCAAAAGGTGCTTTGCGACTTCGGGTATTTTGCTGAGTCACCCGACTCTCCTGAATTCTTGAATTCTGAACTAGAGCCTAGAAAGTGCTAGCTTCTTCCCTTATTCTCCACTAATGTGACCTCCAACAATCACCTGGGGATGACTTTCAAATGTTTCGGGAATTCACACTTCACGAAGTGGGAAGATTTCTTGCCTCTTTTCCTCGATTCCTGATCCCTGAAATCCACTCGTGTCAGATCGAAGGTCCATGACTTTCCTTGATCCAATGGTCCAGGTGACATCATGACTTCAGGTTTCGGAGTTTTAGTTGCACCCACACGCGATTCTCCCATCGCGTGAACTCCAAACTCATAGATCTGATGATCAAGGTGGGTCCCGATAGATCCTTGGATCTATGGTCTAGATCGCCTCGTGACTTCAGGTTTCGGAATTCAAAGGATATGTACCCTTCGCGATGATTACCAACATTCTTTGAACTTGAGAAGACTGAAGGAGTCAAGGCATTAACCTCTGTGCTCCTTCTTCAAATCTAACAGTTGTGACAGACCTTGGACCCTTCCAAATGGATCTTGTCCCTGCATCTTACAAACGAAAGGATATTCCCTTTTGATACTAGAATCTCTCTTTTCTTCTTGAGTTTTGTTGACTCTAAAAAGCTTAATATATTTGTGCTCTTTCTCTTGAACTTAATTCTTGGAAGAATTCTTTCACACACCCCTTACGTTCATTCCTCAACTCTAGGACTTAAGAGGTTCTTGACCTTTTCCCACCTCATAGAGACTTCATGAATATCAACACTACCTCTCCTCAACTTAATAGATTCCATCCTCCCAGAGACTTTGGGAAACTTAAAGTGTGGACGTGCACCTGTGAAAACCGTGGCCAAGGTCGAAAAAATCATAGTCCACTTATTTAAACTTAAGCCACTACAAGGCCTGGGCATTTAGGTATACAAATCAAAGAATTCCATACTTAATTAAATACACAATTTAAGAAAGAATAAAGAGGTACATCATAATCATTAAACACACATGAATATCCCTGAGTCATTCACATGATATCCAACTTTATTACATAGTTACAACTCAATTACACATGGTATGAGAATACTTATCTATTACAGGTTGCATTCAACTAACTGAATGTGGCTGTGTGCCTTTACACCCAACCATAGGCTCAGATTCATTCATTCTTAGCACTCTGGCCACCCCCGTTCCAAGCCATGATATCACTAGGGAATTTATGCCATCTCTCAGAGAGAATCTCTCTGTCATAGAGACCCTGCGAGGTTTATCTAATGCTTCCTCAGCATCAATATTGTGTTCTAGTTCTTCAGGTCGTGTTCTCTGCACTCCCTTTTTGGTTCACGCACCTCCTTCCAAGCTTACTCCCTCATCTTCTATCTTTTCTCTTGCTATATCTTCTGAGATTGATCCCATTGAATATTTCGTCATCCCATGTGCTCCTTGTGTTTCAGGGACCATGTAAAAAAGGTCAACGACGATCGACGGTTAACAGAAATTGTGGGGGTCCAACATGCATGCTCTTTACCAGAGAGTTTGACCTTTGTATTCTGGAAAGTACTTGATCAAGTCTAGTATAACTAGGATCGTTGATATCCTAGCCCATCGATATCAACGACAAGGGTGAATTGCGGGCCGTGAGCTAGTGCATCTGCTATTTTCACCTTCGCACTTCGCAGTGACTCCCCACCCTCAATATTCATTCATAGATCGATGGTTCATAGTAATTTCGGGGTTCAACTTGACTATCATGAAATTTGACATCTCAGAGCGTTGAGCTCTAAGGTTCCTAGACCCAAGTCACGTG
Organism: Picea mariana; assembly: GCA_032191745.1. Classification (NCBI taxonomy): domain Eukaryota; kingdom Viridiplantae; phylum Streptophyta; class Pinopsida; order Pinales; family Pinaceae; genus Picea; species Picea mariana. Next base: position 67,744 of record JASDQU010105926.1, on the reverse strand, counting down.
GATCTTCATATAACTCTTGGGCTATGATCCCTGATCTTAGTATGGTTTTTGGTTAAGGAGAATAGGCATAAGTTCAAAGTCTCCTAGACTATTGGTATGAAGGGAACACCTTCCCAACTCACAAATATTTAAGCTCTGAATCAAGGTAAAATAACTTGTAAGGTTACCAAATGGTATATATGCCTAAAGGCTTACTCCGACTCCAGAATGGTGATGTAAATTCCTAGGGAAACAACCTTCAAGTGATTAAATTGGGGTGTATGGAAAATAAAGGAGACATATAGGTTCTTAAGGGAATGAACCCATACCCATAACTTAATCATTTACTACAAATAAAGAACCCTTTATAGACATGTAAATACTCACATGCATGCATTATTTACAATTCAAATCGTAAGGCAAGAAAACACTTATCAGAACCATAGAGTGTGATGTGACTGCTGAAAGGGGTGTTCGTTTCCACCCAACAATAGGCCTAGTCAATCCCAATGGATTTATCACTAGCCACCCCCAATATTAAGCCACGATGCTTTGAGATTCAATCTCTTACTTCCATCTCAACGAAAGTTAGGGACGAAGGTTACTCTCCTTTTCCCAATAGAGAAATAGATAAGGATGAAGGCTACTCTCCTTCTCCTGGCTCAATCTCTATTTTATGTGATCAGAACTCACTGTTCCTCTTTCAGTCCTTCCTCGGAACTGAGAGTTTATGCTCTCGTCTCTGTATTCTTTTTTGCAGGTCTTCCTCTTCCCACCACCTTTATTTCCTTCCTTAGCAAGATTGTGTGTGGCTTGAATTCCCAGTCCATGGTCAGGTCTGGAAGCCTTACGGATGGATAGTTTTCCCCATCCCCTCATTAACTCTTGAGGAGGTCTTCCCACCTACCATATTGATTGCAATTCATTCCTGGGTTAGAGGGTTGTTCTGATCTGAGCAGTTAATTCAAACATGGTACTGGCTCGGTGCAGGTTAACGCAACCATTTTGGGTCCCCTCTACCACCTTTCATAGCATTCATGGTTTTCTCTTAGCACATACCCTCTTTCAAAATTCATGCAACACATAACCATTTTATATTAAATTAGAAGAATCTACATTCATCGACCTTTTATACAAAGGTCCATCCAATCAAACATTCACACTTTTAGGTTTTCCATAGTTCCTTGGACAATATAGTTATATTTATAGACTGGGAGAAATAGGGTGTTACAATTCCCTCTCCCTTAAAGGAACATCATCCTCGATGTTCTATCTCTCAAAATGATATGTATGTACATGAGTAAACAAAATTGGATATGCATGTCTCATGGAATCCTTCATTTCCCGCGTAGCCTCATCTGGGCCAAAGTGTTTCCACTGCATCTTGACCTGTGCAATCGTTTGGTTCCTGAGTGAGGTTTCCTTCATGTCTAATATGCATTGCGGTTCTGGCAGGAATTCTCCCTCCGACTCCACCTGGATCATAGACCAGTCAATTATATGATTATCATCATGTACATATTTCTTCAATAATGAAACATGAAAAACATTATGTTCCTTTACAGTGGGAGGAAGTTCTATCCTATAGGCTATAGGTCCCACTCTATCTAAGACTTCAAAGGGCCCATAATACTGAGGTGCCAATTTGGCACAGGCTCCCATTCTCAGGGAACTCTTTGTAGGTCTAAATTTGAGATAGACATGGTCTTCAGTATTGAACTCTCGGGGAGTTATTTTCCTATTGGCATAACTTTTCTGTCTATCCTGAGAAATCTTTAGATTTTTCTTTATCTGAATTACTTGTTGTTCCATTTCTTTTAGCATGTCGAGTCCGATTGTAATTTTGTCCACTGGGTTATTCCAGCTGATTGGAATCTTGCATTGTCTACCATATAGGGCTTCAAAAGGGCTCATCTTCAAGGATTCCTGATAACCATTGTTGTAGGAAACCTCTACCAATGGTAGGTAGTCTTACCACTTCTTAGGCTGATGTATTACATGCATAGTTAGCATGTCTTCTACTATTTGGTTCACTCTTTCTGTCTATCCATCCATTTGAGGGTGATAAGCTATGCTGAACAACAATTTTGTTTCAAAGCCAGCCATTAGGGATTTCCAAAAGCTTGAAGTGAATTTGGTATCTCGGTTAGATACAATTTCCTTGGGTATGCCATGTAGTCTAAATATCTCCTTCATGAAGATGTTGGCAATATCTATGGCCTTGCAAGTTGATTTGATAGGAACGAAATGAGCAGACTTACTTAGTTTTTCCACCACAACCATGATGGAATCATTTTGCTTGGTGGACTTTGGTAATCCGGTGATGAAGTCCATGGAGATGGTTTCCCATTTCCATTTTGGGATCGGTAGGGGTTGTAACAATCCTGTTGGATGTCGGTGTTCTGCCTTAACTTGATGGAATTCTAGGCACTTAGCTAAATAGTTAGATATGTATTTCTTCAGTCCAGGCTAATAGAATTTTTTCCTAGTTGTCGTGATCATATTCTGATATCCTGGGTGACCAGTATATGGTATTTTATGTAGTTCATCCATTATGAACCTCTTCAAGTCATCACAGTTTCAAATATACAATCTGTTTCTATAAGTTAGCAGGCCTTCTTCGAGCATCTGGTAGCCTTCATATTTTATCCCTGTAGGCTCTTGCCTTAGGTATGAGGTCACGGTCTTGAAGAATGCACCTGTTTCTTGTGCATTCCTGACTCTTTTCCTGACATTCATTTCATAGGTTCTTACCATTGCTAGATGAATTTTTTTTATACTTCTGATAAGACCATCAACCTCCCTATTTTCCTTTCCTTTGATGTTTTTGATTTCAAAATCAAAATCACTAAGAAGAACCATCCACCTAGCTTGCCTGGCATTGAGTTTTGGTTGATCAAACATGTGTATCAATCCACAATGGTCTTTCATAATCACAAATCTCCTACCCAGGACGTAGTGCATCCACATTTTTAAAGCATGCACTATGGCAGCCAACTCTAGGTCATGGGTCACATAATTGATCTAATGATCATTTAATTTCCTGGACGCGTAGAAAATTACACGTCCCTCTTGTATAAGGACTCCTGAGTACTTCCTTGCAGGCAAATGTACACACGAGGAAATAATTATCCGGGTCTGCAATCTTTAGCACAGGTGCATGGGTCAAGAGGTACGTCAGGTCTTGAAATATTTCTTCACATTTTGATGTCCAAATGAATTTGATCACCTTTTTATGAAGGGCAGTGATTGGACAACCAATCTTGGAAACACTTTTATGAACCTTCTATAGTATTTTTCTAAGCCCATGAAGGACCTAATATCGGATACATCCTTCGGGGTAGGCCATTCCATAATAGATGTAATCTTCTCGAAGCCTACTACCACCCCTTCCTTAGATATGACATGGCCTGAGTAATGGACTTGCTTCTGAAAGAAATTACACTTGATAAACTTAGTGTAGAGATGATGTTCTCTTAGTACTTGAAGTACGAGTCTAAGATGTTCTTCATGCTCCTCCCTATTCTTGGAGTAGATTAGGATATCATCAATGAAAATAAATACAAATTTTTCGAGAAATTTGCTGAGTACATTATTCATCAATCACATAAAAGTGGTGGGGGCATTCGTTAACCCAAATAGAACCACCACGAATTCATAGTGACCATACCTTGTCCTAAAGATTGTTTTGTGGATGTATTCATCCTTAATCTAGACTTGATGGTAGCCATACCTTGAGTCGATATTCGAGAATATGGAAGCACCTCCCAATTAGTAGAACGGGTCATCTATTCTTGGTAAGGGGTACTTATTCTTTATGGTTATCTTATTGAGTTGTCTGTAATCTATTCACAGTCGGAGTGTGCCATCTTTATTTTTAACAAACAAGACGGGTGATCCCCATGGAGATACACTATGTTGTATGTAGCCTTTGTCCATCATCTCCTTTAGCTATAGCTTGAGCTCAAGCAGCTCTGGCATGCTCATTCTATATGGAATTCTAGATGTTGGTATTGATCCTAGTGTAAGTTATATCAAGAAGTTGATATCCCTTCTCAAAGGTAGAACTAGTACCTCTTCTGGGAACATGTCCTTGTATTCTCTTAATATGGGGTGGTCCCCTAGGTTTGGTTTGTCATTCTCAACAGATTCCAATACCTATATGGCATATAAGGAACACCCCTTTCTGCAATACTTTTTCATTTGAAGGGATGATATTTGTCTCACTGAGACAGGCTTCTGAATCCCTTGGAGGGTCATATTTCTCCCTTATTCATTTACACATTCTAAAGTTTTATTATAATAGTCCAATTTAGTTTTATAAGCATCCAACCAATCCATACCAATCAAAAATTCATAAGATCCCAAGGGAAGTATGTTAAGGGTCGCTTGGGTGGGAAATCCACCCATGATGAATTGACAAGATGATATGAACTCTACCACATTTCTTTCGGTCCCGGTGGCTAATCGCACCAACCATGGTTTAACAAGTCTAATTGGTTGCATTTTACACTTATCAATAGTATGAAGGTCCAAACTCAAATTAGAAACTAGGTCAATTAAAATAGAAACTAGATGGTTGGAGATCATACCTTCCAGCCCCACTACTAAAGCTTGGTGGTCATCTTGATTATTGTCCAAGGATGCATAGATTCATGGCATGATCCTAGCCACATCATTGACAATGGTAGATTCTTGGATATTTTAGACTCTCTTATTGTTCCGTTGTTTGTGTGGGCAGTCCCTTAATCGATGATATTATCCACAATCCCAACATTTCAAGAGTTCCTTCTTTAGGTTATCAGTCTTTTCTGGGGCTATCTTAAAAGGTTTATTTCCACTTTGAGAGGGAAATTTTTGTTCATATACACTTCTAGTAGGGAGGCTCCTTTAAGAATATTTTCCATAGTTCTTAAATCTTGAGGATTTAAACCCCTTCTTTTGAAATCTCGAACTACTTCCCTTCTTCTAGTCCTCGTGAGGTCTTGTCTTACTCCCAAACTGTTCATAACAATACCTCGCCTTCCAGATAGTTTCTTCTAAGGTATTTGGTTCGTCGAACTTGATCCTGTCCCGATACATCTGAGGTAACCCTCTAATGAACCGCTGCATTTTTACTTTTTCATATTTTATGTAGGGTACATACCTCAGTAGTTCGAGGAATTTATTAACAAATTCATCTATGGTGAGTTTCCCCATCCCGAGTTCATAGAATTCATTAGTCTTCCCATCCATGTATTTCTCTAACAGATATTACTTCCTGAAGTATTTCTCAATTTTTTTCCATGACAAGTCCTTCTCATGGACTCATTTCACATTCCTAAGGTATTCCCACCAAATGGAAGCCTTTCCATTCAAGATAAATATGGTTATTTGATCCTTAAAGTTTTAGAGTAGTCATGGACTCTGAAGTATTTATTTAAACAAAGTAGCCAAACTTTAGCCTCTTCTCCCTTCCTAATCTCTCCATCGAAAGAGGGTGGTTTGGCTTTCTTGAATTCTTCAGGATCATGATTTTTGGAACTCTTCCACTTGTTTCCTTTCCTTTAAGAATGTGAGCTTGCTCTGCTACTATAAAATCCTTTGGATTTGCCAACTTCCTTTCCATAGGACTCTACAGATGAATGTCCCCTGCCTCTAAGTCAGGCCTTCTTCGAGGTGCTTCTCCCAGTGTGGTCACTTATGGAGTCATGTTTTTGAATCTCAAGTGGACTTTGACTTCTCTTTTTATGTCATCGGTCCACATGACTGGTTGCGGGTTCATGTTGTAGTTGCTTCTTTACGTCAGACAAGCTCTGCAACAAGACTTCGTTAATTTATGTTTGTTTTTCTTTCTCCTTTGTCAATCTCTCGTTGTCATCCTTGCAACTCTGTAATTCGACCCTGAGGCTCCTTACAGTTTTGGCCAGATCTGGAGAAGTTTCTACCACCCTCCTTTCGTCAGATTATTTGTCTCTATTGTGGGAGCCATCTGCCACTTCATGACACATCACCATCCCTTAATCTTGAATTTTTTCGATAATTTACTGACTACTCAAGTGTTGAGAAAAACACTTATTGTTAGCTAACAGTCTATTAGTTCATGAACAATACACGGTTCAATTTCTTAAATGCACACACACAGTAGAAAGTTTCATTCTTTTCTCTAATAACATTTTTAACCAGAATTTTTAAGAAACAGGTAAGGTAGAGTGACACTCTTTTAAAAGTACTCCAAAAATATTTTTTAAGCGACTCGTCCATGAGCCCAAGTAGTCCAAGTGTTGTAACCATGCTCTGATACCAATTTGTAACACACCTGACCCCTAAGTGATCTTTTAAGGGGTGGGGAATCAAAATTTCTCTTTCCTTTAACTCTCTCTAGGTTCCCCTTTCTTCTCATTGCAGGTTCTTCCAAACCCGCAGGCTCTTTCCTGGTCCCTTTGAAGTAATTGAACAATAAACGATGTCTCTTCATGCTAGCCCCTTCCTTCATATGACCTCAGGCTGTGACCATAAGCCTAATCAAAAGGTGCTTTGCGACTTCATGACTTTGAGTATTCTGTTGTGAGTCACCTAACTCTCTCGTCTTCCTGAATTCTGAACTAGAGCTTAGTGAGCACTAGCTCCTTCCCTTATTCTCCACTTATGTGACCTCCAACTATGACCTGGGGCCCACTTTAGAACGTTTCAGGACTTTGCACTTCATGAAGTGGGAATATTTCTTGCCTCTTTTCCCCAATTCCCAATCCCCAAAATCCACTCACGTCAAATCGACGATCCATGACTTTCCTCGATCCAATGGTCCAGGTCACATCGTGACTTTAGGTTTCGTAGTTTTAGTCACAACCACATGCAATTCTCCCATCGTGCGAACTCCGAACTCACAGATCCAATGGTCTAGGTGGGTCCCAATATATCCTTATATCTATGGTCCATATCACATCGCGACTTCAGGTTTCAGAATTCATAGGATCCATCCCCTTCACGATGATTACCAACATTCGTCGAACTTGCAAAGACTGAAGGAGTTGAGGTGTTAACGCCTGCACTCCTTCTTCAAATCTAACAGTCATGACAGACCTTGGAGCCTCCTGAACGAATATTGTCCATTCATCTTCCAAACGAAAGGATATTCCCTTTTGATACTTGAGTCTCGCTATTCTTCCTGAGTTTTGTTAGCTCTGAAAGGCTTAAGAGCTTTGCGCTCTTTGTCTTGAACATAATGCTTGGAAGAATTCTTTTGCGCACCCCTTACTTTCATTCCTAAATTCTAGTACTTAAGAGGTTCTTTACCTTTTCCCACCTCATAGAGACTGCGTCCATATAAACACTACCTCTCATGAGCTTAGAAAAATCTGTCCTGCCAGAGACTCTGGAAAACTCGGAGTGTCAATGTGCACCCGTGAAAACCATGGCCAAGGTCGATGAACTAATAGTCCACTTATTTTAACTTAAGCCACCACAGGGCTCATGCATTTACGTCTACAACTTAGACAACTTAGACAATTTGATACTTACTTAAATACACAATTTAAGCATGACGAAAGAGATACAACATAATCATTAAACACACATGCATATCCCTGAGTCATTCACAGGATATCCAAATTTATTACATATTTACAACTCAACTACACGGGGTATGAGAATACTTATCTATTACATGTTGCATCCAACTAACTGAATGTGGGTGTGTGCCTTTCCACCCAACCATAGGCTCAAAGGCATTCATTCTTAGCACTCTGGCCACCCTCGTACCAAGCCATGATATCAATAGGGAATTTATGCCATCTCTCAGAGAGACTCTCTCTGTCATAGTGACCCTACGAGGTTTATCATATGCTTCCTCAGCATCAAGCTTGCGTTCTGGTTCTTCAAGTCGTGTTCTCTGCACTCCCTTTTTGGTTCGCGTACCTCCTTTTGAGATTATTCCCTTGTATGGTGTCTATTCTCTCGTTATATCTTCTAAGCTTGATCCCCTTGAAGATTTCATCATCTCATGCACTCCTTGCATTTTAGGTATCATGTCAAACTCAGACCGAAGGTCAACAATGATCGACGGTTCATAGAAATTATGGGGCCCCAACATTTGTTCTCTTTACCAGAGACTTAGACCTCCGCAATATGGAAAGTTCTCGCTCGAGTCTAGCCTAACCGGGATCGTTGATCTCCCAGTGAGTCGAGATCAATGGAAAGGGTGAATTGTGGGCCACGAACTAGTGCATCTGCTATTTTCACCTTCGCAATCCGCAGTGACTCCCCACACTCGATATTCATTCATAGATCGACTGTTCATAGAAATTGTGGGGTTCAACTTGAATATCTTGCAATTTGACATATTGGGGCCTCGAGCTCCAAGGTTCCTAGACCTAGGTCACGTGGATCTTCATATAACTCTTGGGCTATGATTCTCGCTCTTAGTCAGATTTCTGGTTAATGTGAATAGGTGCAAGTTCAGAGTCTCCTAGACTAATGGTCTTAAGGGAACACCTTCCCAACTCGTAGAGATTTAAGCTCTGGATCAAGGAAAAGTAACCTGTAAGGTTGACAAATGGTAGAAATGGTCATAGGCTTGATCTGACTCTGGAACGGTGATGTAAATCACTCGGGAAAGAACCTTTGAGTGATTAAACTAGGGAATATGGAAAACCAAGAAGAAATATATGTTCTCAAGGGAACAAATGCATACTCATAACTTAATCATTTAATACAGAGAAAGAACCCTTTATAGACATGTAAATACTTGCATGCATCCATTATTTGCAATTCAAAGCATATGGCAAGAAAACACTTATCAGAACCATAGAGCATGATGCGACTGTTGAAAGGGGTGATTGTTTCCACCCAACCATAGGCTCAGTCACTCCCAATGGATTTATCACTGGCCACCCCCAAGCTTAAGCCACGATGCTTTGAGATTCGATATCTTACTTCCAACTCAAGGTAAGTTAGGGACGAAGGTTACTCTCCTTCTCCCAATTCAGAAATAGATAAGGATGAAGGTTACTCTCCTTCTCCTGGCTAAATCTCTATTTTCTGTGATCAGAACTCATTGTTCCTCTTTTAGTCCTTCCTCGGACCCGAGAGTTTCATCTCTCGTCTCTGCATTTGTTTTCACAGGTATTCCTCTTCCCACCACCCTTTCTTTCTTACCTTCCTCAGAAAGATTGCATGTGGCCTAAATTCCCAGTCTGTGGTTAGGTCTATAAGCCTTACAGATGGGAATTCTATCCCATCCCCTCATTAAATCTTGAGGAGGTCTTCCCACCTACCATCCCAAGTGCAATTCATTCCTGGGTTAGCGGGTTGCTTTGATTTGAGAAATTAATTCCAGCATGGTACTGGTTCAGTGCAGGTTAACGCAACCATTTCGGGTCCTCTCCACCACCTTTTATAGCATTTGTGGTTTTCTCTTAGAACATCCCCTTTTTCAGCAGTCATGCAACACACATCCATTTTCTATTAAAATAGCATAAATTACATTCATCGACCTTTTATACAAAGTTCCACTGAATCAAACTTTCACACTTTTAGGTTTTCCATATTCCCTTGGCCAATATAGTTATATTTACAGAATGGGGGAAACAGGGTGTTAAAAACTTCCCACCAAAACACTTCACCTGACATGCTCAAGATTTGACATTGAAAGAAATTAAAGGGTGAAAAGGAATCACTCAGAAAACCTCAGTTATCGAGCGTCGATCTTCATCGGTATTAGCAAAAGGAAGTTTTATTTCACAACAAGTACCACATAAGGAGATCGTCGACAGTTGATCCCCTTTAGCATCGGAAAAAGGAAAAGGGAGTAACTTTTAAAGGTGAAGGAAATGATATCTTCGATAGCCGATACCTGACGTGCTTGTCAATGTCGACAATCCCAAGTTTAGTTTATGAAAACACAACTTGAAGAAAGTCCCGACTCCGACTAATGCTCGCTAGTTAAGTCACCCGTCTTCATTGCCACATGTCCTATGCCAGTTTTCCACGTCAACACCATACGATGAAATCGATCAGCGTCGAAGGTTTTTCACAGAAGGATATCAATGAAAACATCCATAAAACTTTGTCGATCCCCGATCCACCCACTAGGAAAGCGACAGGATGAGACGTTTTAGCACTAGATACGATTAGATTATGATCTTTTAATAGGTTAATTAATTCCAAATATAACATTAGTTACTCTTTTGTGTGTGAATCAAAAACTATTGTTTACAATTACCAATAGAACACTTCACCCTTCGTGACTTCGCTATCAACCCACGATGAATTAAATTGCAGATATCCGACGATAGATTTTGTTTGAATTTCACTCATCACCCGAATTAATTGGTCGATGAGACATGGTAAGTTCTTCCTCGTTTAAATTTTCTTGAGTTATTGTAAATGAGGCCATTCTGCACACAAAGGAGTTTCATATCATCCAGAGGAGTGAGACAAGAAATTCAAATCTTACGAGATCCCGTGAGTATCAAACTACAAGGTTTAGCAAGCGTTACAGGTATGTACCAGTTTGGATTTTTTGTGTTTTTACTTCATATATAGATTTTTATCCAATGTCTCTCTGTAAGCGGGCCCTAAAATGTTTTTTTATATATCAGGAACAATACCTTTGAGAAAAATAACCACTTGGTGATCTTCGAGAGCACCAAAGCTAAAGGAACCGAAGGTAGGAGAAGGCTCCTCCCCAACGATCGCAAAACAGTTAGAATTTGCTCCAAGGTCGGAACTAGTCATCAGGACATATACCAAGAAGATTTCCACTCAACCTACGACCTCTAGAAACATGGAGGCAAGCACAGGGACCAAGGCGGTACTTCCGCACTTGGGAGAACTTTTAAAGAAGATCAGCAAGGAAGAATTCCCATAATATATCCCGCAAAACGACCCCGATATGAGGAATATCGATGATGAATTTTTTCTAAACATTCAAAGATCGTACTTGCATATGGTGGAAAGAAGAAATCTAGTGTTCCCCTACATATAACTTCTAAAGTGGCTCATCGACCACACCGACACACAAAACTGTTTGATTAATGACGTCAATGGCGAATGTATCGGGGTTTTCCTTCCGGTAGAGGTGCAGAGTTATTATAAGCTTAGAGACCCGGAGGAGCAGTCGAACACTGATTTTGTTGTAAATTTATATGAGTTCCATGACACCAACTGGGTGATGGATTCATGGTGAAAAGAAGACAAGAAATATACCAATAGTACCTCTGACTGGTACCAGACGACCAACTTAAGGGAACCGTATATCTATCTAATGGCCTTCATCTACTGGTTGTATGGGTAGAAAGATTGTTCCAGGTTTTCAGAGGCATGGATGCCTCTAGCTTACACAGTGGACATTTCCGGGAGATATTTCAATTAGGGAGCCATCATTTCAAAGTAGCTAAGCATCTGCATACAACAAACTCAGACGCCCAAAGAAGGAGAGACTCCATCCTTCTACATGGATTCATATTTACTGGATGTCATATGTGTCAGGAATGTATTTGTCGGCATGAAATTAAGTTGTCATGCCTCTAAACTCCTGTTTCACATTTACTTTGAAATTTTATGGGAGAACAGTTACAAAAGACCATACTCTCTTATCTGCAATGAATTCATCACACGCATTCATTTTATTCTTTTTAAGAAAGAGTGTCTGAGTCTATCGACTATGGAAAAAAATGTGATAGCAAAGGTTTGCCATTGGTATCTGGATGAACATGATACCTACATTAGGGTATTCGGGGCCACTGGAGAACCTCACCTCCTACCTGTGCATGTTCCTGATTGACTAGTAGTAGGGGAGATATGCTACCAAACTATCCTACAAGGCTACAACGTTACTCTAGTGAAAGATAAGAAGCGATCATTTATACCTTATGGATTCCATATAGGTTTCTACCTAGTAAAAGACACTTCTCAAGCCAAGCAGGAAGGAATAAGACAATTGGAGTTCTAATTATAGACCAGCCATTTTCGCAAACATGACCCAAGGGGTCTAGTCTTGAAACACGCATCGCAAATGTCGTCCTGCTGGCCTTAAACCCACAACAACTTCGAAGATGAGTTTTTCATTGAGAATGCTTAGGATTGGGATGAAGTAATTGCAAGGATGGCTGACCCTAAGATGACCAGGTTCAAAGCCATGAGCTTGGATGAATAGGAAACAATCCTAGAAAAATTGGCTTAAGGGGACCTCAGGGCTAAGGAAGAAATGATAGCGGTTGAAGTAGCAGAAGGCCCCTAGGTAGTGGCCGAAATAGCAGAGGTTCCCCGCAAAACCCCAGTGCAATATAGAAGTTCCCCCAAGGCTCAGGATGCATGGGAGAGGATTTTACTTATCTTAAAACATGCGCAACAAATAATTGATCAGTTGTAAGATGACCTGGATGTCCTAAACATGGCAAGGCTCCCTGAAGACAATCTAGATAGAAGCCAGATGGGCCCAAGGGGCCCTGAATTCATAGATATCAATGACATTATTGGGTTATATGACCCTGAGTTTACAACACCACCGATTGGATCGTCAACAAGTGTTTCGACTTAACCAGGGATGGTCGAAGCATCCCAGAGGACTTATGCGTCAAACCCCTTAAGTGAGCTAATAAAGATATATGACGATGATGAAAGCCCAACAATATCTATTGTGACCCCTATGCATATCGAAGAAGAAAAGGGACCAGAGAAGACATCTTCCCCTTCTCCTTATGTCCAAATTTAGGAGGTTCCACAAAAAGAACAAGAAGTTGAGAGTGTCCTAAACAATAAGCTGCCTGACAAACCAGAGACCCAAGAAGACAGTTCGAAGGATGAGCCAGGGTCGGATGAACCAAAGGAAGAATCCCCATAGAAGGAAATCGATGTCTCAATGGTTGATGAACAAGTAAGTACCAAAACTATCCCCAATGCCTTTATTTCAATTGGTACTCACAACCCCGATGAAAGACATAAAAAACCGGTCCTTCGGAGCACAACGAGAAAGTTCAAGAACCTAATCTTGAACAAGTATATACCATCAGAAGTCTGGGGAATGCACTCACCTAGGGAGATCAACAAATCCCTGAACCCATGGATGAAGTAGCCAACATACATGCCATAGATTACGATAAAAAAAGGAAGGATATCGTTCATAAGACCACCAAGAAGAGGAGGATCACCTTAGATCGCTCCATCCTCATCACTACAGAGGAACATTTGATCAACACAGAGCATGCTAATACATATGAACTCATCGGTGTAGGTATGGAAATCACAAATGCCACCCTAGACAAAGCTAAAAGAGATGAAGATGAGTTGGACGCTTCCCTGAAGGAAATATAACATTTGCGCCATTTGGAGAAATACTATCAGGACACCACATAGGCCACGGTGTACCTGAGGAGTGAACTAAAGGAGGCCTATAACAATTTCACAGATGAATGACACCTATTCACTACAAGGATAGTCAAGATCTAGGAATATAGCCTCATAGCACTTGCGACGTAAAAATATATGGAGCGGTGGTATAAGAAAGCGCAACAGGTCATGGAAAGAATCGAGTATATCAGCACGGTGCAAAAGGGCCAAGACACAGAAGAGAAAGACATCCACGTGTTAAGAGAAAGAAAAATCGACCACATCAATAAATCATCCAAGTACTGGGAAAAAATGATGCGGGAGCCTCATTGAGAGATTCAAGAAAAATGGGCCGAGTGAGAGAAGAGTTGGGTCAAAATAAACAAATCAATAAAGGATATTGGAGTCCCCAAGTTTGGCATGCCTGATGACTTTTTTGACTTGCACAACATAGGCAAATCACACATCGAGCAAGATTCATCATGGGCTGAAGAAATAGAAAAGGTGACAGACATGGTGCCAGGTCAGGTGCTATAGTTTATGGAACACTTGATCAAAGCTCAGGATACACTGCAACAGTTAAGTTCCAGTCTATTCAAGTATTAGGAACATGCAGTAAAGATAAGAGAGATTTAAGAGGCCTCTATGGATCAAAAATGATTCGCATATGCCAATACCTGCGAGGAGTTGTTCATCAAGTGGTCAGAGTACTAGAAGAGTCACCCTCTTAAGTGAGATCTTGAGATGACTCTTAGACAAACTGATAGGAGAGAAAGCCATGTAGTGAATTTTGTTTTACTTGTCTACACTTTAGCCATTATTTTTAGTTAATTGTTATGTTATAAATAAGAGCATAGACCGATTAGTTATAGGTTGATGGTTGTTGCAAGAAACTGTCATTTTTTGTTTTGTTAAGAACTATTTCAAAGCTGCCTTTAATTGAGAAATCCTTCTGGACCAGAGACAAGTTTATGTTTTCATCAAATGTGTGTATGATTGGATGTGGAGAAGAACTATTTCCTACTTCATCTCATGAATGGATGCAGTGATGAGTAAGAGCTATGAAATCTATTGATAAGTTATCTGATGCAATGTTTTACAGTTATTTCTTTAATGATGAAAATGAATCTTTGTGTTATTATGTGATTGATGATTAGAGTTGAGTGAACTATTTTACTTGTCACCATTTATCACATGCATGATTTCTTCTGATAATTTGTATCTTAGTCAGTAATTGGAATATTCACATGGCTAATGTATCAGTACTAGGTTTGTGGTAGACGATCACCACCTGCATGCTAGAGTTAAGGGTTATCCCAAGCTCAAATTATTTTCCAATAGTTAAACTTGTTCCTATTTTGTTACCTAGTTGGTTTATATCGAATTCCATCTTATATCAGTCCCACCTAAGAGAAAATACAAAAAGCGAAAGTCCAAACTGAAGGAGACACCTTCACAAGAAAACGTAAAACCCATCCATTAATTGGCTAGATCGCAAGATCTAAAGATACATTCCACTATTAAAATCTATAGAGTCTAATTGGGCCTCGGTGGTGTGTTTGGTTCCTTCTGTTGGGTTAAAGGGATCTAGGACCCATCAACACTAGGATGACATATTCCCCAATTCAGCTAATAATGGCCAACCACTATTGTATTTTCCCAATAGGAAGACTGTAGAGTGTGGAAATAGATGTTGCGGGCGTGAAGACAATAGCTAACTTTGAAGTGATTGAAATGATGGGGGATACAAACCCTTACCCTACACTACTTGTCATTGATTGGGCCTATCAAAAATATGCAGTAATTAACTTAAAGAAAGAAACCATTAACTTTGAGGCTGATGGAATCAAAGTAGTTCAACCCTTGGATCCATATGTAGGGCCCAGATATACAGATCCAACAGAAAATAATATGAAGGGAGAAGACTTGGATCAGTTATACACTATAACATCAGGAACAAGAGATGATTATATAAATCCTACTGTTGATGGATCCATAAGTTGGAGGAGTATACAGTTAGTAGACGAAGATTCAAAATTGACATTTGACAGTTGCCAGAAAGGCTCGTACGAAAAATTCTCAAAGAGATGCGCAAATGTCAGAACAACTAGATGGGTTGGGACCGAAGTTAGAGAACAACCAGTACATGATGGCACCTCAGGACCTGACATTTTTTTGCTCAGCATAGAAGAAAATGTAGTAGAGGATCAAAGGATTTTATTAATAGATGTATCCCTCCAAGACACCCGTCGAGATGGTGGGCCAATCATAAATCATTACTCATAAATTGCGACGATGTGAAGCAAGCTATCAAGTATAGGTTTCAGAATAAGGAGTAGTTGTAATTAGAGATACAGATGGATTCCCAAGTTGTGCAACTGTTTAGCAGAGAATTTGATCCTAGAGCACATATTGAACAGTGCGTGACATAGTGGCAAGTTGTGGAAATACCCTCTCGCTTCTGGGTTCAGGTGTTTCCCCACTCCCTAGGTCCAATACCGAAATCTTTTTTCACACATGAGGAAACCAGAAGAAAAACCAACAACTAGCAAATGTTGGCAACTCATTTTTGCAAGGACTTCTCGTTTACAAGTAAGTACCCCGAGCTTGAAGTAGCCTTGCAAAATATTTAAGAATTTCTTTTTACAGACAATAGTAATCATAAATCAAACCTAGCGGTATGTGAAAAACATAGCCAAGAACTTTAGAATAACCTTCACTTACCCTCAACCAAGAAGCCTATAGAATGCTATATTATTAGCAGAGATTCAGAAATCCCAGATGATTTAGAGGATTTGAGAAACCTACCCATCAAAGAGATAGAAGGGAATAGAGAAATTCAGAACATCATACCCAGTCAGAATGATAGTTCCTATAATCACCCATTAAAGTTGTGCAAAGTCAATATAGGGAACAAAGAGAAACCTAAGATAGCTAGGGTGGGAGACTACTGGGATGAGAAAACTAGTCAAGAAATATAGACTTGGTTGTGGGAATATGAGGATATGTTCCCAAATACCTTTTCATAGTTAAAGGGAATCAAAAGAGTTATGAGAGAAATGAAAATCGAATTGAAACCAGGATTAAATCATGTGAGGCATAGACCATACCGTCTTAACCCTAGAGTAAAAGAGAAGGTTAATAAGGAGATAGACAATATGTTGGAAGATGGACTTATTTTTGCAGTGGAAGAAGCAAAATGGGTCAGCCCAATAGTCATTCAATGGAAGAAAGACACATAGGATATTAGACTATAGAATCCTTAACTTTGTCTGTGTACATGACCCTTTCCCAACACCTTTTACTGATGAGGTGCTAGAATAGGTTGTGGGGAAGGAAGTGTACTCATTCACAGATGGATTTTTAGGGTACCACCAAGTAAGGATTGTTGAAGAGGAGAAAAAGAAAACCACATTTATAACAGAATGGGGATCTTTTGCATACAATGTGATGCCATTTGGCTTAAAGAACGCCCCTATAATTTTCTCCAAGATTGTAATAGAATATTTCAGAGAGTTCATTCACAAGTTTATATGGATGATTGGACTTTATATAGTTTTCTCAAGGAACATGTAGCATTGTTATGCTTGATGTTTGACAGATGCAGGGAATTGCAGATATCAGTGAACCTCAAAAAGTGTATATTCTGCGCACCACATGGAAATTTGTTGGGCCACATAGTATGCCGAGAGGGATTATTGGTAGACTCAGTCAAAGTTTCATTTATTGTGAACATGTCACCACCTACAATTCCTAAGCAATTGTAGTCCACGTTGAGAAACACAGGGTACTATCGTAGGTTCATCAGAAGATATGAAAACATCACTACACCTCTGGAAAATATATTGAAAAAGGTCAAAATGTTCCAATGAACCCATGAATGTGATAAAGAATTCGAGACCCTAAAGGAGAAGCTCAACACAACACTGATTCTGATATTCCCAAACTGGGAAAATGAATTTCATGTCCACGTAGATGCTTCAGGTATTGCCTTAGGAGTTATCTTAGCGCAACCTAGAGATGGAGCCATGGATCATCCTATCTATTTTGTGAGTAGGAATTTGTCACAAGATGAGAGAAACTACACAACGACTGAAAGGGAGGGTTTAGCCATGATTTATGATTTGCATAAATTTAGACATTATTTGCTAGGTTCTCATTTCAAGTTCTTTATTGATCATTCTACATTGAAATATCTAGTTAACAAACATGTGTTGAAAGGAAGAATTTGCAGATGGTTTCTACTATTTTAGAAATTCTCTTTTGAAGTAATTATTAATCCTGGAAGATGCAATATAGGACGTGATCACATGTATAGATTAGAGTCAGGGGAAAGTGGTAGAGCAGTTGACGATCAGCTTCCTGATGCAAATTTATTTTGGGTTGAGGCCATACCGGAGTACCTAGAGGACATAGAAATATTATTAAGTACAAGGGCCTACCCAAAAACATATTCCGCAACCCAAAAATTCCATATGGTTGTTAGAGCAGCGGATTACCTATTGATCGCAGGACAATTGTATAAATTGGGACTAGATAGTATCCTCAAAAGATGTGTCTTCGATCATGAAAGACATGACATACTATGGGAATGCCACAATGAAGTTGCAAGAGGTCATGTAGGAGGAGAGGCCACTGCATAGAAAGTTCTCCAAGATGTACTTTGGTGGGAAACACTCTTCAAGGATGCAAAGGTATATGTTAGATCATGTGATAATTTTCAAAGAGTGGTTAAGTTTTCATGATGAGATGAGTTACCACTTCAACCAGTTCGAGCTCTATAGGAATTTGAGAAGTGGTTAGTAGACTTCATTGGAGCGATCAACCCCACAGCTAAGCATTCAAAGGGTAGGTACTTCATTACCGCAACTGACTACCTTACACGTTGGGTTGAGGAAGTAGTTGTTCATGCCTATTTGATTGATATTGCTGCTAGGTTCATTTTTTAGAATATTATCACTCGATTTGGATGTCCTAGGTCCCTAACCAGTGATCAGGGAGATCATTTCATTAGTAGCACTATAGAAAAGCTTACGACAGAGCTCCTGATCCAACATCACGAAAGAAGCCCCTACCACCTGCAGGCCAATGGAACAATAGAAGCATTCAACAAGATTCTAGAGAGAGGGTTAATAAAGTTATGTTGTGCAAATCAGGAAGATTGGGATGAAAGAGTTCTAGTAGTACTATGGGCTTATAGGACAACCAAAAATAAACTCTATGGGTACATGCCATTCCATCTAGTTTATGGGAAGGAGGTTGTAGTGCTCGGAGAATTCATCACTCTGACTTTTTACATCGCATAGATAACACATATGACAAAGGAATAATAAGTTGCGCATAGAATTATGGATTTAAAAGAACTTGAGGAGACCAAGTTTTTAGTAGACTTCCATCAGTTGGTTGAAAAAGAAAGGCAAAAATCTTGGCATGACAGGCACATTAAAACTAAAGTATTTTCACAAGTAGACAAGGTTCTACTCTATGACAGTCGGTACTAGAAGCATCTTGGGAAGTTGTGCATGCATTTGTTGGGACCATTTATAGTTTAAGAGATACGACCCTCAGGAGCAGTCAGACTTGTGCAACTAGATGGTATGTTGCAGCCAGGATTGGTGAATGGTGCTCACTTGAAACCCTATATGTCTCAGAACTGATCTAAAAGGATTATTACTCTAGTACGAAGGAGCATGTATAATAGTTAGATTTGATTCTGCATTTTTTATAAATTCAGTTAATAAAGTCGATGTGAACAATGTTGTGTCGTGACATGTAGTTCATTTTCTGTTTAAGTGTTGTTTGATGCAGAACTTCTTACTCAACAACGGAGGATCAAAGAAGGAAAGAACTCATTTATGATAGTCATTAATATGATGGGGACCACTTTGTGGTCGGAGAGAGAATGAATTTGAATGCAATCTGAGTCCATGTGCCACATGCAACCAGTCCAGTCATAGTCTTTATTTCAATTATGGTACCCCGTCTAAATTTAGTTAAGCCATAAATCTGTGATATGTGAAGATGCCATCGATATTTGTGTTGGGATTCCTACCCATCAAATGAAAATGTCTAAAATCGGCCACTTCCTTGTCCAACTTGCACAGTAAATGCCAGAATCGCCTAATAGGATTTACCTCATTAACCCATCCCAATGGAAAACTTAGATCCAAGTTGCATCCATAGGGTCATGATGAACAAAAATTATTGTTGAACTTGCTAAATAAGCTCGAGTATAAGGCTCTGAGAACTCGTCGTAGAATGCATTGTTTTCAAGAATTTAGAAATTTTCAAACTCTATAGAGCAAGCAATCCTCTACAGTTGTGAAACCCATAGTTGTGATCCCCAATCCTTATCTCGCCGCATAATTTGTTGATAACTCTAAGCTCACAATGCCGAGAGATACAGGAATTCGAAGCGCCATGCCAAAAGAAGTAGTACCAGAAAATCCCTGCGACCTCTGAGTCAAGGTCATAGGTGATCTAAAAGGGAAGGCAGAGCAGGTCAAGCTCCTTGACCTTGACTTAACAGACCAAGTCTTGGTCCCCCATATGAACATAGACGTATTCTTAACTATCTCTCTAGACTTGTTGGGAGGCATCCAGTTCGTTCCCAATCCTGAATTCATCAACATATTCAACTAGACCATTATGAACCTCAGAGACTTACCAGTGTTTGGTACCACTAGTGAAGTTGCGCGGTGCACCAAGTTCCTAATCAACAGGGTGCATGACATAAGTCTCTAGTTGGATAGGTGGTATCCAATCCACATAGAGGACACACATCAGCTCACTGTACTATCCCTCAAAGGTGAGGATGTGTTGAAGGGATTCCAGGGTCCTAGTAAGCACTACAAAATGAAAGGGGAGCCCAACCTCTATGAAAGGTTCCACACACAGAGGGGGGGGGGTTGCACAACTAAAATTGACCCCATACTACTAGAGACAGTCAGGACTGGCTATTACATGATAGCCAAAAAGGTTATGAGGTCATACTATAAGGGAGAATGCACACTGGATGCATTGTTAGTGGCTGACTTCTACACCAATGGTGTTGTATTCAACTGGTGCAGTTACATGTTGGAGGAACTGATTGTCGCTTAAGAGGAAGCCTGGGAGAAGGGAGGCACCTTCAAATATAGGATACTAGTTGATGGAGTTCGCAATGTTCAAGTGGATGCCACCCACTGGAATATTGTTCATGCTAGCAGACACGGGGCGCATGGAGATTATGTTTGAGCCATGGAACTGTAGGGTGGACTCAGAGAACACAACCTTCAACAACTCAGCATTCTCCAAGTGGTACAATGGACTAATGAATGCATTGCAAAGGTTGTGCATTACACAGGAGCTCCTCAACTGCAACACAAGGAACATTGCTTTCAGCATGAACCGACATCATACATTTGTATGGCCGAGGCATGTTAATAGGGAAGACTTTCATTTCAGGATGATGTCATTATACCTAGACGAGGAGGCCTTCAACAAAGAGTTAATGTCATGGCCGTGAGTTAAACGCAACCTGTGCAAGTCGGGGATGCATTATATATTTCCTGCAGAACTACTAAAGAAGAAAGACAAAGAAGCAGGGGTAGGATCAAGCATAGGACTAGAGACCTAGAAGAAGGAAGCTTGGGAAGAGTTAGACTCTGAGGAGGAAGATGAGACGTAGCCATTGGAGCATAAGAAAAGAATGCTATCAGTTTTCCCACAGCTTCTAGACAAAGCCATGTTGAGAGGTGAGGATGTCAATAAGATCCTAAGTGTTGCATTCATCATAGAACCAGTGGCAAAGAATCTCAGAACGACGGTCTCGTTGAGTAAATTTTTAAATCCCCAACCGATTTCATCTGTCGTGCCCCACACTCACTCATCAGTTAGATAAACCCCTATCATCCATATTCAATATGACCCCAAGTTTTACACCCCTCCATCCACCACCATCACCGAACACCCTCCATCACCACCACAACCCTAGTCGCCACCCCTAGAAACCACCAACCCACCCCAAACCACTAGTCCAGAGCCAATGCAACTCGATCCCTCATAGAAACCAGAGAGAGAACTCCTATAAAAAACCTAGGAGTTGATTGAGAAGAAACCAACAGTTTCTAAACCAAATCCATAAGTACCAGAGCAGAGCCTATAGCTGACTGGTCCGAAACCGAACACCCAGGACCAACAAATTATGTCTTTTGTGCTGGAAAAGGACACCCAAACGGTGGAGGAGCCACAAGCTCAAAGCACCTAGAACATCCCCTCAACGGACAAGTTTGAGGGTGGATAGGGAAGTGAAACATAGTGAGCCAATGCAAGTAAAGGGGAGTACATATCAGAGGTTTAGAAGGAACCCAAGTCAACTTCTGGGAAGAGTGCTACATCCACACAAGAACAGATAGATTTGTTTCTCCAGAACCCTCAACAGTGTGCAAATTTGTTGCAACTCTGCCTGACTAGAAAAGAGGTTTTTACACTCTTTCCCTCAGCATTAAGGATGATTCTTGTGCCAATACCATCAATAGGGGAGGATGAGGTAGATACCCACTTAGAGCATTCAACGACCAGTGGACTTCCACTGCAGACTCGAGCACCCAAAGATGCATCCCCTTCATCCTCTGACCTTGCACAATGTACAATGACATAGTTGGTTGGACTGATCACAGCAACCACTAATCAAATAGAGCATAGGCTCCAACAGGGTGCAATGTCTTCTAGGAATGCAAGGGAGGAAGTCCTCCTTGTGCAAGCATGAAAGACACATGAAGCACATGCAAATATCCAAGTCGAGTGAAAATTGGAAAGAGTCCAGGAAAGGCTTGTTGAAACCTAGCCAAAAGTTCAAAAGGGCACACCACAACTTCCTGAAGCTAGGGATGAAGGAGAGTCAGAGCATCAAATTGAGCTACTCCAAGGAGCATGGACAGAAATGGACATTCGCACTAAGCATCTAGAGGAGACGTTGTGGTGAACTCTACAAGAAGTGGAGAAACAACCTCGAAAGCTACAAGACTAGATGGAAAAGGTAGTGCTAGAAGGAAATAATGCCCAAGCAACACTGCATAAGCACACAACTGAGTGCAGAAGGATTTTCAGGGAAGTCAAAGACTGGATGGGAATCATCGCTAAACGCAACCAAACCTTGGAGAATATGCGCACCAGAATCTAGGTTTTGAAAGAAGAAGTTGCAACCACGATGGATCTACTGGAGTAACAATAGAAGTTCGATGAGATCCAGCAAGTGGACAACAAAATGAACACCCTATTTGAGTTGCAATCCGTAGCAAAGAAGGAGTTGCACGACTTCCAGCCTGTCATTCAATCAGTGTACATGTAGATGCATCAAGTTGATGCAACAACATATTCTGAGTGAAACTCATTGGTTTCATCCAAGCCAAAGGGATGTATTACAAAGGCAACCAAACATTTTGTAGCAGAGGCATCACTCCTTGCCAAGAAGTGGTAGGATAAAGTTGGAAGATTTCAAGGAGTGAGGAAGTGGGCCTTGGAGTTGGTCCCAAAGTTGAGCCCTTATTTTGAAGAGGAAAAAGAAGAGGAAGCACAAACAAAAGAGAAAAATAAAGAGGAAAAAGAGGACAAGGGAAAACAACATTTGCTCCTGGAAGCCGTGAAAGAGTCGAGTACTTGACTCGAGGGCGAGTCAAGGTTTGTGGTCGGATCCTATTGGGCCCTTCATTTTTGGATAAGGAATTGTGCAATGTTTGGCCCAGTACGAGTTACGCAAGCTTCAGAAGAATCTAGACAACAAAGCAAGGAGAATCAACATAGATTAGTTGTGAAAAGGACAGTTCAACGCCAACAAAGCAAAAGCGGTTGGATCAGAACAAGAAAGCATGAAAACCAAGACAAAAGACACAACTTAGCTTATATATAGGGATGAATATGATTGTAAAAGGTTGTTGTTGTTTGGTTGAATTGTGATTATGTTTAGTTAGATGTTTCCCTTACTGTTAGGTTGATGTCATAGTTATTGTATGCAAATGAGAGGTCATAGTTTTGAGTTTGTAATGTAGCCTGTACACTATTTTGGGAGTTAGAGCTCTGGAACATAAGTCTATAGCGAGGAGTTTGTAACAGAGCACTACTGTGTATTTCTAAGTTTGTAAATGAAGAAAGATCTGAAGATAATATGAATAAGGATTTAAATTTTCAAAATATGTTGTGTCTTTCTATGTTATACTTATGAATGATAGTACTTCTTTATGGTTCTGGATTTCCACATGATGTCTCTGTGTTTAAATTCTTGTTCGCAACATAAGTAGTTACAATTCTTGCACATACGAGTTCAGATATGTTCTGTAGCTAGATGTCTTGTGCAAGATCATGATGAATATTGAAGGTTCTGTGAATCCTCCTAAGTCTTTTACTTGCCCTTCCCTATCTATTTGTCTCTTTAGCGCTTCGGGTGAGACTTCTTCTCTTCGAAGGAGATGAAAATGTCAGCACTCTAGACTACTTAGTACCTTTTGTTGGTAACCTGAGAAGGACCCCAGTCTGATCAAAATTGCACCAATAATCTTTGACACGCTTTTTCATAGTTTCAATGACTAAGACAACATTATGATGGGTCTCTTCTAGTTGCATCAAATACAAGAGACATTCCTCTTCAGTTGATTTGTTAGGGAGAAGTTCGATGGCTAGTTTCAAAGATGGGATTTAACATTCAATAGGTAGAATCACTTCGATACCATATACCAATTGGAATGGTGTGAACCCTATGGCAGACTTAATGGATGTCCAATAGGCCCATAATGCTGA
The DNA here is from genome assembly GCA_032191745.1 of Picea mariana. Taxonomy (NCBI): domain Eukaryota; kingdom Viridiplantae; phylum Streptophyta; class Pinopsida; order Pinales; family Pinaceae; genus Picea; species Picea mariana. The sequence goes on along the minus strand of JASDQU010105926.1, from coordinate 43,684 downwards.
GAAAATCATCGTGTGCAAACTTGACTTGTGAATTCCTACCATCCGTCGAAGCATAATAGTGAGAAATTTGTTGATTTCTTCAACTTGGCCATTGGCCTTCGGATAATAAGGGATTGAGTTTTCATGTCGAAGACCCAACTTCTCGGTAAGTTCAGACATCATAAAATTGAGAAAATGACAACCATGGTCAATGATGATGGCTTGAGGGACACAAAATCCAGTAATGATATGATTGAATATGAATAACTCTATAGTTTTCCCCATATTATCAAATGTAGGCATTGTCGCAGTCCACTTAGTGAAATAATCCACGACTATAATGATGTGTCCATGCCCCTCGACCAAGTGAGGGTTACATGTAATGAATTAAATTCCCCATTTAGAGAATGTACCAATGGAAACTATAGGGTGTAAGGGAGCATGATGAGAGCGGATCTTATTGTTGTAGGTTTAACAAGCATGGCATTTCTAGACAGTAGTAATGCAATCCTTAAACAATGAAGGCCATAAATAACGAGATCATAAGATATTTTGGGAAGTGGAAAACTTAGACATATGACCACCACATGCTCCATAATGGCAATCATTCAAGGCAGTCTCAACTTCATCATAGGTGAGACATTGTCGAAATATGGAATCAATACCATGGTGGTAAAGGGCATCACCAAGGATAATGTATTGACAGGCTTGATACCAAATACATCAATGGTCTATACTAGAAAGATCAGGTTAGAAATTTTGGGCTTCGAGATAAATGATAATGTATCCATACCATATGTTGTCAGAACTTATCATAAAGAGAGATTCATCAGGAAAGGAATCTTCTGCCACAATTTATGTTTCAGTAGAGGGAAGGCCACATATCAACTCGACAAAAAACAAAGACTTCTTCGACTTGGCGTGCTCAAACTCCAAATCAAACTCTTGGAGAATAACTATCCATTTAGATTATTTCCCCCCCAACAATTGTCAATTAAGGATGTTTTGCATGGGGTTGCAATCAGAAATGAATGTGGTTTTGCATAATAATATGTAGTGACGAAAACATTGAGCAACTTCAACAAATTCCAAGGTCAGTTTCTCCACATGTAAATATTTGGTTTCAGTGGTCGTTAGACTCTGAATCAAATAGTATATAACATGTTCATCATGAGAATCATCCTCTTGGACTAGAACCATAGTAATGGTAAAGTCTGAATTAGCTAAGTACATGAAATAATCTCAACTACAATCGGGTGGAAATAAAAGTGTTGTACGGGTCAAGGTGAATTTTAGAGCTTCAAAGGCTTTGTTGGCAATGTCGTCCCATACAAAATCATAACCCTTTTTAAGAATTCAAGTAAATCCTTTTGTTAATTCAACATAGTTGGGGATGAATCGATGTAAAAAGTTTTCCTTCCCTTGCAAACTTTGGAGTTGGCATAGTATGGAAGGAGGAGGAAAATTGATAATAGCCTCAAACTTCAAAGGGTCCATATAATCCCATGTGTAGACATGATAAAACCAAGAAGTCACATGGAATCCACACAAAAAACACATTTATGTAGATTCAATCGTATGCGATAATAATGACATCCTAGGAAAATGACCCATAGATGTGTCGGGTGATCTTGACGATGCATAGAGTGTGACGATAAATCGTCTAGGTAAGCTTGTACAATGTTATTAATGTCATGAAAATCATAAGACATAGTGCGTTGAAAAGTCACACCAGCATTTTTGAGACCAAAAGGAAGTTTTTGGTATGCGAAGGTTCCCCAAGGAAAAATAAAAGTAGTCTTATGTTGATCCATAGGTAAAATATTGATTTGATTATAGCTGGAGAAATCGTCCATTAAGGAGAAAATTTCACTCCCTGCACAATCTTCAAAAATATGGTCAATGAAAGGGGTTGGATAATTGTCTTTGGAACAAAATTTGTTGATATCCCTATAATCTACACAAACATGGATCATGCCTTGTTTCTTCGTAAGTAGAACAATATTGGACACCAAATCAGCAAAGCCATTGGATATACAAAACCAACTTTAAGAATATTTTCAACTTCGAGCTTAATAGCAAAATCTTTGCATGGGGGTACTGGGTGAAGTCTCTGTCGAACTGGTTTAGCATCTGGGTAAGTCTTAATCTCATGTAAAACAATATCTGGATCAATGTCAGGCATTTCTTCATAACTCCTAGAAAAAACGTCACAAAATTCTTGAAAAAGAGTTGTGTAAGTACGGATCACATCAACCGAACATGAGGCACCGATGTGAAAATTTTCCACGACTCCGGGTTTAATTGAAATATCAAGAGGAATGGTAGGAGAAATGTTTCCCATGTTCCATTCATACAAAACATCATGTGATGTTTTGGGAACAAAAGAAATAGTACCAACAGTAGAAAAATTGGAAATTCATTGATAACTCTCTATGCTATCGGGTTCTAGGAAGAGAATAGAATGATGATTCCCATTGGCCCATGGGGTATCTTCCATAGACATGATTTTTCATAATCATTTCATTAGTGTGAAACACTAGGTGAGATGGATATGGAGACATATCTAAGAGAGAATGAGGAGAAGGAGTTGTCGATTGAATATATTTATAATCCAATTCTACTGGACTTAAAGGCATCCGGTCGCCGTAAAAAATATAGTCATCAGTGCCAGGTACTATCCAAGGGTCATAAGACTCAGGGGTTTCACCAACAGTGGTTGATATCATGTTAATCGGAGAGATAAAAGGAGGAGGAATATCAGGTGGTGGAATGGGAAACGTACCCATTAACGTTGAATCTTTTAGAAGACCTACATCAATATTCTCATAAACAAGAGGTGTTTTTACAATGAAAGGTACATTTCCAGTACATGAATCAAAATTAAAGAAGGCAAGTTGATCGATAGTAAAGACTTTTCCTTGGTGCAGGAAACGTAACACATGGAAAAGAGTAGAAACAACTACTCACATGGAATCATTCCAACTACGACTGAGTAGAATTTTTTAATCGAGAGGTGCATCAAATACCTCATCCTAAAAATTAACCACTTTACCTTCTAACGTAATAGAAAATGAAGGAATAACACCATAAGGTTTAAACTGTTGGAAGATTGGTTGTTGTCATTGATGTCAACCCTAGTCATGGGTTTTGGACCGCAAGATTGATGAAGGTATTTGGACATGAAGGAAAATGCACATGTAGATAAAACACCCATGGATGGATAGTATACATCATCTTGTTTCCAGTGGTATGTGGCACATCTCGTGGATCCTCATGATTGAGGAGAAATGAATTTTTGAAGATGACAAAGTGAATTGAAGAAGGAAGTACATGTAGGCCAACCCTAATGTTAAAAGGAACTGACATAAATGGTATAAATAAATATCATTATACATTCATTTGATACACAATTCAAATTTCAGAGAAAATCAGAAGTAAAGATGGCCAGATTTCAAGGGAGGATGAAGTCTTTTGGTGATGCGTTCCAAGGTATTTTTTTTTCAAGTCATCTTACCATTTTCACTATAAACTTTTTTATAGAATGATTCAGATGGTGAAATTTCTATGTTATTGAGAATACATATCAAGGTACCTGTGGTAAAAGTTTCATCTCTTTATTCTCTATAATTATGGAGATACACTCTGTGGAAGATAGGGTTTTTGACTAGTCCTGAAGCTAGTCAATAAACATGTGTTCCGGGTAAAATAGTCATAACGTCTTCATAGAGAATCCAAATGAAGTGGGAAAATTTCATTGGAAAGAGTAGGGACTGTAGTGTTTTGTGTGATAGTTTCAGAATCTGATGTTAAATATGGAGTGTGGGTCATTCTGTACAAGTTGGGTCTCCTGAATAAACTAGAATTGAACAAGGTCTACTATTCTCTCTATAACTTGTTTTTGGGGAGGATTCAAGGAGTGAAACTTGGATACATTTTAGAAAATACATTGAGTAATATTATCTATAGGATCAGAGTATTCCAAGAATTGAATAATTTCTGAATTTGAAGAAGTCTCAGGAAGCATTATCAGGTTCTATGTGATGGTTGGTTGATGGTGATGATTTAATGTAAAGTGTTATTATCTCTCATATATACTTGGGTGGAAGGAAGGGGCAAGGATGGATAGTTCAACCCTCTCTTGATATTGGAGGATTGTATCTTCCTCTTGGAGGTTTATCCCTCCCTTTACATTTGGAAGTTGTAGCTACCTTTGGAATTCATTTCTTCCCTTGAACAATAACTATTGATTATTTCTCATATATTGTGCATGGTGTATTGTGGTGTATTGGTGTAACTCTTATACTATTGTTCATTGATCATTGGATATAATTGAATGGTTTAAGTATAAGTTGAAAAAGTTTTTTAAATTGTACTTGATACTGATTCACCCCCCTCTCATTATCAACAATTGGTATCAGAGCAGGTTACCTTAAGTACAGTTTAGCCACTAGAAGGAAGATCCTATGCAGAAATGGAAGACAACATTCCAAATGGGATTCCACCATTTGATGGAAGCAATTTTGAATACTGAAGTAATATAATGGAAACTTACTTGAAATCTTATGGGGCAGATGTTTGGTTCTCAGTTGCTTCAAGATACAATGCTTTGAAGAAACCAAAGACTGCAACTCAAAAGGAAGCAAAAAGGAACAACAAATTGGCAATATATACCATCCTAGATGGATTTAGAGATTCAGTGAAATCCAAGGTGGGATCATGTGCATCAGCAAAAGAGATTTGGGACAAGATACAATACCTTTATGCAAGGGAAGAAGAAGCAGCAGAAGAAGAAGATGAAGCAAATTTCAACATCTCATATTTAAAAGAAGAAAATAGAGGCCAGTTCTTTTGCTTTAATTGTGAAGGAGTAGGACATGTTGAATTTGAATGTCCTCATCCAAGGATTGAAAGAGATAAAACTAAAGAAGAAAATTCCAATGAAGAAGAAGAAAATCATGAAGCATAAATGATTCAACAAGAAGATGAGAATCTTTAAAAATTGAAGCATGTTGATATTGAAAATACCAAGCTCAAAGACACGCATAGAAAACTAAGAAGTGAATTGGGTAGTTATGAAAAGAAAGTTGTAATATTGAAGAAACAATTAGAATACTTTGAGAAACTAAGAGAATAAACCATTTCCTTGAAAACTCTATTCAAATAAGAAAGAGGAATAGGAGAAGTAAAGAAGGTCCAAATGATGAAGAAAGAAGAAGATTGTGGGAAACTTGAACAAGAATTTGTCTCATTTAGGAAGAGCTTAAGAAACTCTCAAGTGCCAAAAGAATTAACACATCTTGGATGCATGGGTGGAACTTCATACAAAGAAAATGAAAATACCAACAAGAATATTGAAGAAAGATCTACACAGACAGTTGATGAGAAGTGGACCAGGATACCAGAAAGAAGGAATGATTACAAAAGAGATGAATATCCAAGAAGAACTCCTACCTTCAGGATTCAAAAAGCTTCAACCAATATGAAGGAAACTACAGAAGAGTATATCATGAACTCAGATGGACTACATCACAAAGAATCTCACTTACTCCCAGTTATTAAAATTTATTTCTTGGTCATTGTTATACTTGCAAAAGTTTATGACATAAGGCAATTAATTGCAGAATCAATGAAAGGAACAAATACACAAGAAACAAGAATGGTGTAAATAGAAGA
>JASDQU010105926.1:1807-22973 GCA_032191745.1 Picea mariana | reverse complement strand
GATCAATTCCACCAATATATTTTAACACTGACTTCCATTGTGTAGGACACTTTGAAGGACTTCGAGAGTCAACATCGCAGAAGGTGCCTGCGCAAGGTCTTCTACAATATTATATTTTTGGGCAACACATGCATGAGGGTTAAACGATGACTTTCGAACAACGCCCTTGGGAGGGGGATGAAGAATTTTATCTATGCTCAGTCGTTGGAGATGAAGAGGACCATTAGGAGGTGAAGTTGATGGAGGAGGTTGAACCAATGGAGGTGGTGAATCATAAAATTTCTCTTTTGAAGGAGAATAATCTTTGGCTCGAGTTGCGACTGCAAATTCATTCTTCTTGGAGTCACCAGTACACATAAGTACATAAGACGTGGTAGAGGGATAAGGTTGGTCATGGATGACCAATTGGGACTGTTGCTGAGAAGGAAATGGTTGTGACAAAATGACGGGTTTAGGAGGTGTCCCTTTCCCTTGCAGGAACTTAGTAACCTTAGCACATCATGGACAATGTTTTGTATAACTATCCTCACCACATATAAGGCAAGGATAACGAGGTTTTCACTTGTCTTTTTCATCAGCATCTTGAGTCTTGGATTTATCATATTGTTGATTGTTATTTTTTCCCTCTTTATCCTTACCCTTCCCTTTCTTTTTATTTTGATTTTTACTTGTAGGTATAGATTGAACCGAATTAACTTCATAGGTTTTACCGGGAGAAGGAGTTGGATGAGAAGTATTTTGTACATTAGGAGTAGTAGACTTGGGATTGGAATGACTGGCTTGTTTAGACTGAGTCTCACCATGAAAAGTGCCAATCATGCCATCAACAACATGAGAAGCTACTAAAGGTGTTAGGGTTGGATTCGTAGAGGGACGAGGAGCATCAGGGATCAAGTCATATAATATGCCCATTTGTGAATAAATGAGATCCAAATATTGAGCATGACTAATCACCTTCTCTTCAATGACAACACCACCCAGGGAAACATCATGGGATATAGAACCAATGAGTGAATTGGTAAACGACTCGGCCAAAAGTTGATAGGGAAGGGGAACTTTGATTAATCATCTTATCCTCCTCCACTCATGAATATGATCAGAAATGTGAGTAGAAGGGGATTTTTAAAATTAACTCAAAATTCCACTTCAAGTCCCATATCGTATTGGAAATTGGTAATGCGTTAAGAAATCCATAACTAAGATATTAAAGTCATTGAAGAATCCTCTTGGTAATTCAATATACCATTTGGTTTCCAAACCCTTAATATTTCGTTGGAAAAGACGTAATCTTATAGAGTCATCCATCAAGGAGTTGGATGAACACCGAAGATGGAATGTCATGACGTGATTATTTGGGTCTTCTGCCAATCGGTCGTCAAACTTAGGAATGTCTGTTGGAAATTTGGCAAGTATGACGAGCTAGTAAGGAGAATGAAAAATAGTATCATTCAAAATCCTAGATAAATCTGGTAAATCCAAAGCAGCAAGAAACAACAATTGTCTATTCACTTGAGGAAACTAGTAGTTTTGAGTAGGTAGTCCCATAGGTATACTAGTAGGACCATAAGCATTCTGTAAATATTTAGAGAGTCCTGAAAAATCCGGTGGTGGAGGATTTTGAGTCAAATATCCAACATGAGTGGGTTTATTAGGTAATATTCCTTTGAANCATAGAACCTGGATATGGTTTCTTGAGATTAGGGGGTACAAAAAAATTAACTTGAGGAGGTTTCCCCACAGGCGATTGTTGATTTCCTTGGAAAGGAAAATTCCAAGGTCGAGACTTTAGTCTAAGGATATATTGCCCATACACTGTTTTATGACCTCCAACTTGGGATTTCCCCCCAACTTGAGGTTGTCCTCCAACAATAATTTCAAAACTAGAAGTGATAGAATGACTTATGCCTCCAAATTGATTGGAGCTGCTTGGACCAGGATGATAAGATTCTCCAGGAGAAGGTGGAGGAGGAATGCTAGGCCCCCCGGAGAGAACCTGGGTAGGCGTAGGACCAAAACTACTAGCAGCATTATACCTAGGAGGAAAAAAATATTAAACCCTCTAGATGGATTCTGGGAAGGATTAGCAATGGAAGTATTCAAAGAGTTATACCCAGGAGGAAGTGATGTATTTTATCTAATCAAAAGTGGTGTTCCAATAGGATCTTGAGTGATTACCAAACTTCCGACAAAAACAGGTGTAGCTTGTGGGACCATGGTAGAGTTAGCAACCTGGAGAGGAAGAATTGTGTGAGAACCAACCAACAATTGGTCTGAAAATGCGACAACATTATTGGTCGTGCTAGTAAAATGATATAAAGTTACTGTATAAGTAGTGGAAGTAATAGGTTTATGTGATGCCATAGGGTGATTAGGACTCATTCCTAGTTTATCAAAAATATTGTGTCCCGAAGAGGTCCTCCAAAAAGAACGGACAGGGATGGAGCTAAGATTAAAAATTCCAGCAATATGAACCAGAGTTCTAAACAATTCACTATGAAAAAGTGTATCGTCTACACCAGACTCTATGTGAGGTCCAGTAGGTATTCCAATATACTATTTAGCAAAAATGTCTCTTGATGAATTTATCCAAAGAAAAATTCGATCTCGTACACCACTCAATAATGGATTTACAGGAAGTATTGATTCCTCCAATGGAGTATAACTTCCAATATCATAGGCTATGCCATTATTGAATGCTCCTTCAGGAGAACCCTTTGGTGAGTTAGGAAGAAAAGGAGTGTATTCTTCCAAATCTTCTGAAGGTAACCCTTTCATCCTATGTGAACACAGAGGGCCAATGTTGGCCACACCAAATAAAGAATGAATTAAATCTATGGCCAACTAGAGAAACAAACAACACTCACTACTAAAATCTAGATATCAAACACGAAAAAAAACCTCCTTATTTTGAATTCACTAGTTGGTGATGAAATAAAATGTCATGAAATCAAGACAAGAAGGGGATGGGATAAAGCAGGTGGAGAATTTATGTTGACGACCTACTTAACGGACTTACACCCTGGTACAAGACCCCACACATAATCGTGGGTATACCCTCCAAGGAGCATGAGTGAGTTTGGCCAATGTCGATTCTAGGTATCGTGAATACTTTCCCCTCCACAGTCACCTCTTGTAAAGACTCTAAATAGATAGGCCACTAAGGTTACCAATTACGACAATGATTCTTGGGGAAGCAGTCGAAAGTCTGATCCATGCGCAAAGGCATGGAATCTAAGGCCAAAATAAACTTGAGAAGTTCCTCACAGGATTTTCTTCTCAAGTGACCCCCAATAATATGCAAAATCTCTACACTAAGACCAACAAAGTAGGGTGAGCAACAATGTCGGCCCTAATGCGACCTCGTGATTGACCCTTGTGATAGAATGGATTCCCAAGACAAAATGTAGCAAGTGGATTTGAACTCTCCCAATCACAAGATACTATAGTGTGTTTGGATTCTTTGGAGAGTGTGCCTTACAACCTATTACAAAGTTCTATCCTAGCTAATGTTGGTGTATAAAATTTCTAGAAAATAAAAGTTTCTAATAGATTTTAAAATTACGTTGTATTTTAAAGGTTGTTTCTTACTCAAAAGGGAAACATAAATGAAACTGATGATGTATTTGATATTGACCCAATAAAATGCAAGAAGATATGATATGCAATCGTTTAATTCGATGAAATCTAATTACAATAGGGAGAAGGTTTCTCTTTTCATAATACAAATACTACGAAACACAATTTCTCAATTTTTGAATGAAAAATATTCCAAATAATCAAAAACTACTAAATTTTCCAATTTTTCTCTTTTTACAAATATTTGAATGCAACAATTTCTTGTAAAGAATAACTTCAGTTCTTTCTTCCTTAAATCAAATTAGATATGTAATGAAGACAAGAAAACATGGTCCAAGAAAACTAGTGCATTCTCAACACCATTCCCAAATCAAACTCACAATGTAAGAAAAAATGAAATGATAAGAAAACCTGTTGTCGAATGCAAATAAAAATTGTCTCTTAATCAATTAACAACCCATAAAGTAAAAACCATCCAAAACTCAAAAATATATCAAGGACCCCTTATAAAAAAAGCACTCAGAACCAAAATCTTGAGATTATACCCTTATGACAAGAAATTAAAAGAAAAACTTGGAATCTTATATAGAAGAATTTCAATTTCTGAAAATTAATCAAATGCAGGTTTAAAAGTTGTAAGTAAATCATTCACTAGTGTCAAAATTTCATCCCAGGTAGTAAATACAAAATTGGGTAGAGAAAATAAAAATGGCTATCACCCAACAATTTTTACAGTAATCGTCGCAGGTTGTGGAAGAGTATAGTGCGATGATTTAGGATTGTCGTAGGATGTCAATAAGGTACAATGTGTCGTCATTGCACTGGTATGCACAAGTAGAGTGCAACAATACAGGATCATCGCGGGATGAGAATAGGACACAATGCGACGATCTCTAAAAATAAATAAAAATGGGAAGAAAGACAAAATTTCTCAATGAACCTTCAGACCTAGAGAGTCAATATGGATCACCCATAGACTCAGTGAATGAAATTAACCAAAAGAAGGCAGGCTAAAAGAAAATATGAGGAAAAAAACCAAAAAAAATTGTATCCCGAGTATGGTTGCCAATTTTGTTATCGGACAAATTGGTAAGTGCAGACACAAAATGATCTCCCTATCTTCCATAGAAAGCTATAAAAAAGCAAGACAGAAAAAAAACTTCACTTTATACTTCGTTTTCAAATAAACTAGTTTAGAGAGGTACAAGTAACATACCTTTTAAAGGATGCTTGATCCTCGCTATTGTTGTCCTTGTATCTCCTTCTTTGAGTTTGCGGGATGGTGAGCTTGTTTAAGAAGCACAAACCAACAAAGAAACATAGTACAAAGATATATATATTCCAATGAATTCTATGTATAAGATCAAGGAGTTATACAATAAAGCTAGGACACCTTTATAGAGAAGAAATGTATTGTTGCATTATATTAAATGGAAAGTGGAGAATAAAACCCATGCCTTGATTTTGCAAGGTCCCTTTCAATGGCTCTTTGCTCTATCACACACAGTTTTTCTCCAATGCATTTGATGAAGAAGATACACAATCTGAATTAAATAACTAAATCAAAGCTCTCAAGTATAATCTGTAGTAGAACTCGTCATACATATGCAAGCCCTTACAAACCTTAGGATTTTCAACCCTTATCCTTTTCCATTAGAGATCCCTCTTTATATATGGTAAAAGAGGGATGGATGAGGATATTAGGATGATCCCACTAAATCAGATAAGCGATTAAGATCCAAATCGATTGGAGGCCACCTCATCTTCTAGAAGATTCCCTTCTACAACATTTATGAATTTTGACTTTTCTCTTGCTTAAGCATCGTCGCACCCTATGCACATGAAACCTGCAATAATGTCACAGTCCATATTTGGTGCAAAGTGTGATGATCAAGCATCGTCACACCCCAAGCATATAATAGGGTGCGATGATCTTCTTTGTCATAGTTTTTGAGGGAGGAAAAGAAAACCACTTTTCTCATGGAGAAAGGGTCTTTTAATATTTCTAGGGAACATGTAAGTGAGTTAAGCACATGTCGTCAGTTGATCACTGGGGTGACCAAAATAATGTGTAACATGGATGATGACAAAGAGAACCTTTTATACAATTGATAGGTGACATGTCACGGTAATAATGTAAGGATCAAAGGTGTGACTAAAAAACAAAACCCAAAGTGGTTCCTTTTTACCCCTAAAATTCTATGTGATAACATATGGCTCCACAGGGGATGACATGCAGTTCCAATGCCTTATCCATCCCATCTCTGTAATATGTACTCTTTATATGCCTTGAGAGAACCTCTTATCATTTATTGAAAACTGAAAAACACTCACTGCAAACCAAAATCTTGCATAACAAACTTATTTATGTACATTCCTACACTAATATATATAGCTAAGATTCTATTCTTAATTGAAGCCATACTTCCAATGTATCTAGGTGAGTATCGAATTGATGAAAATAATTCCTTCCACACAATTGTTCAAAATATTTTTCAAGTGATATGAATATTGAAAAAAGAGGTTAGTAAGCAATGGATACTTACAACTATGATCTGAAATCATACCAACAACTGGATCATTAGAAGCCTTTGAAAAATATAACTCTATGAAAATCCACAGGATCATGAAACTTATGAAGAGACATTTCTAATGGGTTAAGAAAACCATATTTCTCCTCTGTGAAGGTTGATTCATCAATAAAATGATGGTCCTCATATACTTTACAACTACTCATATGTTGTTTGATGTTTGTTTCAAGTGAAGGTATAGAAATGATAGACATTTCCTTGCTGATCCTTGGATTTTTATGCTCATCAATAGGTGGTGAAGAGAATTCCAACTGCTGCTGCAATTATTCCTTATCTCCTTCATTGTATTCCCATGTCTCAGATTCAAAATTGTCACATGTTGATATATCAATCTGCTCATTATCATTTGAATACTCAAAGGAAACAATTTGATTTTCGTGATAACTTAAAAAAGTAGATACATTTGATACAATGTCAAAAGTATCTACATTTTGGCTATCACTTTGAATATCATCAACCTCTTGATCATAATGAAAAGTGTCTTCTACTACAGTATACTCTTTATGACTGTTTGATCCTTTACTTAGAAAATCGAATTCATAACAACATTCTTGATAAAGGAAATCAATTGCAAATTTCTCTTTGCAAAACAAATAAAATGCAGCATGAAAATGACTTAGTGAAGTAATACAAGAAACCGGGAGTGATCTACACCAATCATGAGTTGCTCCATTTAAAGAGTATGTAAACAATTTGATGAGGACATCTTCATGTATAGCTTTTAGCTTAAGTATGCACTCAGGAAAATCTAGTAAAACTTCAGCTGGAATTTCCCAATTTTCCACTCTAAATATAGGAAGGAAACCTTCCCATTTATCTCTACTAGGCATTGGATTTGGAAAACCGACCATCTTTGAAAAATCACAGAAAACATACCTCTGAGCTAGGATCTTTTCCATTTCAAAACAATGGAGTCTCCAATAGATATATCAATAGTGGATTCGTCATGGTGAAAGATAAGCAGTCTAAAAGTGTCTAGCTTTAGTTCACCATCCAAAGCTAGATCTAATCATCATAGTTCACCCAGGGAAGGTGTCTTCATTGTCATCCCCGACAATGATGCCAAAAATGTTAGCATTAAGATTCACACTTATATTGTTGTAAGTGTAAGCCCATTACCCATCATAATATAAATGGATTGAATGGTTTGAGTAGGTGGATCAATAAGACTGGGAAAGAAAGGGAGAGGGAAACAAACTGTCAACAGAAGCATTCCATTAGGCAAGGAGTCACAACATCCTATAGATCAAAGGAAATAAAATTGTTTATCAGACAAAAGGGATATATAATGATGAGTAGAAGCATGGTTGATATGAAAAAAGGAAGAACATCCATTGTACAGAGATCCTTTCTACAAATAGATAAATATTTCTTAAACAATAAATAATGATTTAATGGGAACACTACATCGGATCCTCTGTTGTTCATGAATCCATAAATCAATGGCAGATATGATCCTAAAATCCTACAATATGTTCAATAAGGAATATCAAAAAGAGGTGGGAAAACAAATAAGACAATATGATAACAATTATCATGAATCTTTAATGGCATAAAATGTCATTACAAGAAGGTCCTCATGATTACAAATGAGCAACTAAAACTACTCCTCCAACTCTCTCCTCTCTTGGCTCATGAATACAACCCTTTTCTCATCAAAAAACCTTTTGTTTATAGTGAATAATATCTATATAACATAAGGAGTTTGAAATCAAGGAGTTACATAGGATCCTCCTCCATTTAGGAGTATTGTTACAAAAGATTCCAACAAAAGCCTAACAAAATCCTATTTTTCAGGATCTTGCGTATTCTGATAAATGCCTCTTGAAACGTGTCATCCTGATTGATTTGGAGGTGGAACACATGTCCCTCATATAAAAATAATGCCTATGAGACCATTCAAATATTATTTCATAGCTGACATCCTTCCCATAACTCGAATTGGTTAGATTGTTAGAGTTTACATCATTTGTGACAACATGTGTTGTGAACTTTTCTGTAGGTGATGTTTTTAGATTTTCTCAAAAAAAACGAACTGGGTTGGTATGATTTTGTGTCAGCAAGTCAAAAAATAATTTTATTCCTTCACACAAAATGTCGAAGGAAACCATATGGGAATTCAAAAGTTATGAGCAAAAAAGTCCTTTGTTGTGTGCTAATTTCTTAAAAACTATCAAAAATACTAGTTCGCAGCATCGACGCTGCAAACTTTCTTGGATCAACCTGTTTTTTTTTTCAAAGATTCAACACCTAAAATATTATTTCAGGAGTCCAGAAATGATGGAAAACTCCATTATCTTGATATATAATCGTTTAAGGATGAATTTAAAAGGATGAAAAAGATGAAAGTTTTAGTAGTCCTAGAACATAGTGTTTGCAACACAGTTCACAGTGCTAATATGAAAACCATCCAGAACCCCTTTTTCAACCCTCAAACATGATGAAAAATCTCATGGAGTACCAAGTGGATCTAGGCTTGATGATGACATCATTGAATTATCACAGAGGTGTATGCAAGTTGTCCAACCTCCAACTCTCTCCTTCAGTCAGTTTGTAGTGAGGTTCGCAACGCCTGTCACCAGTTCATAGTGCCTAATTCAAAAAAGATTTGCATGATTCGAGGAGACTGTTAGGATGTCCAAATACCTGATCCCTGAAACTTTGTTAAAAATAGGCTCTTAAAACAATGAAATATTTTATAATTAAGAAAAGGTAATGATGGCAATGAATGAATGGAGCACTTGAGTACATTGCGAACTCTCCTAGTGAGTTGGTATCACATAAAAGTGTCTTTAACTTGAAATTTAAACAGATGGATGATTACAAAGAGAACCTTTTATACAACTGAGAGGTGACATTTCACAGTAATGATGTAAGGATCAAAGCTGTGAGTCAAAAACAAAACCCAAAGTGGTTCCTTTTTACCCCTACAATTCTATGTGCTAACAGTTGTGACATAAAAAATGCATATTGATCCAAAAAACATGGTAGAGGAGAAAAAATCGACACAACAATCCAACATGGAAATAATCCTGCCAAGAGAGGAAGCAGATGAGGAAAAAACTGAGTCTAACAAGTCGAGGGTTCAGATTGGTGCAGAGCCAACATAGAAGGAACAAATACAGGTCAAAGAAATCATGCAACAACAGGAGTCTAGTGCAGAAGAGGAAGAGGAAGAGAAAATGCACCAGGAGGAAGGGCCCTCAAGAGCTCCAGTAAAGGGGAAAGGGAAAAAAGCAGTCCAAAAGTCACTATGCAAGCAACCAACAGTAACTCCTGTGTTACCATGCATAAAATCATGAGTGAAAGTTTTACTAGAATTGCTAGGATGCGTAGATAAACTATGCTATGTCGGCCACAAAGTAAAAGACACAGAAAAATTTCTTGAGTTTTCACAACAAGTATGCTTGGAGAGAAAAGGGATCAATGTGATAGAAGTACTAATAATGGAACCCAAACATTAGATACAAGGTTTATATAACATAGGTATAATGAACCTACTCGATATCCCACATTTTGGAAGGCTCAATGACGTAAATAACTGCATCAAGAAGTTACTGGAAATAATGTATGGAGGAATTTTGTGTCTAGATACATAAGTTTCAATCAACATCGACTTAATAGAAAATATAATAGACCTTCCCACCAATGGTGATAAACCTGCACAGTACTTGGATGACAAGACCAAGGAGAAATCCTTGGAAGAATAAATAAAGAAGACCTATGGAACAGAGAGAGGATCGAAGGGGATCATTATCAATAGAATCAATGAAACCACGATGAGTTTAGAAACCAAACTTATGTCCTATAAATTACTCAGGAAGTGTCACAAAGAAGAAGTGCTAGCAGGGGTAATAGTAGAAACCACACAATGAGTGAAGGGAACTCTACTAATTTGGATCCCATACTTGTTAAACATATTTCTAGATGATTTCAAAGACGCCCAAGATTTGGGGACAGAGTTTCATTGCTCGTGGTTGATCATTCTTATTGCATTAGTGGGATGGAAGCACCCAAAATATAGCATGTTTTGTCAAAGAACCAGAAAGTGCCACACAACAAAGTATGAAACATTATGGAACACAATTGTTGTAAGGGAAAGAAATACAAACTCTAGCATTTTCACGACATATCTTGAATAAATACAGGAAAAGGTGGTGGAAAATTGGAGAATCCCACTAGAGGTTGTGGAAGAATACAATAAGATAACCAACTTCAAAGCATCAAGGAATAACATGTGGATCTAGATGAGATATTGCATCACAACAAAGGAAGTACAATGGGAAATGAAATAATGGAAGGAGGAATGGAAAGTTCCATTGGAGCCAACAAAAGAATAAACAACCATTAGAGGTAGGTCCCTCACAAATGAAGAGTACCCCAGTAGGAAATACAAGAAGAGCAATAGGAAATAGATCGAAATAAATAAAGAAAATGAAGAAAAAATGGGGGAACGCAACAACAAGAACACTTAGGTAGAAAAATCCTATCCCCAAGCATGTCACACAGGCGAAGGATCATGAATATTCCTCTAATGGAACAACACATATGAAGGAAAACATCTATGTGTAGGATGGATAAGTAGGAGGGGACATACCATAGAAATATACCTCAATCACAACAAAGAAACCAAATTCAAGGTTATCCAAGAAGACTATTTTACATTTAGGTGGAGCACGTAAGAAAATGAAGGCACACAAGGAGATCCCCCAATACACCATAATAGAAGATGATGCATATTAATTCACAGAGAAAGTATAGGACCACACCGCAGAAGCATATGAAGATGCAAAAAAACAAAGAGAAAGGATAGTGAAATATTCGATAGAGGTCAAGAAGGTCTTGGAGTAGATACGATTCACTAAGGCACAACACAAAGGGGAAACACAATAGTAGCAAACAATGCAAGAAAATAATATGACAACGCATAGTGAGGAGGAGACAATACAGATAACATAATTGGAAAGCCAAATATTTATTCTTACTAAAGACATCAGGCAAATGGACAAAGACATGGTGCAGAAGCAGGTGAAGGATGTGGAACAAATGGAATTGGTATTGGATAAGATACAAAAAAAATCACTCTATCAGTTACAGGTCAATATTGTGTAAGAAGTATAGTCCAGGGATAGGATGGACACAACAAACTTGTATATAGCCAAGGAGGTGCTAGAGACATTTCTTACAAAAGTTTGGATAGAACGAGAAGAGGAAAAACAACCTGAAGACAAAATGGAGCAAAAAATTGAAGAAGTCTTCCAAAAAATCCTGGACAACACACTAGTAGGAGAACTCAATGTAGAAGAAAAGATAAAGAGGATATTGTAGATGATGGATGGTTATAAACAAGAGACAATTGAATTGGTT
Source organism: Picea mariana (assembly GCA_032191745.1). Taxonomy (NCBI): domain Eukaryota; kingdom Viridiplantae; phylum Streptophyta; class Pinopsida; order Pinales; family Pinaceae; genus Picea; species Picea mariana. The sequence goes on along the minus strand of JASDQU010105926.1, from coordinate 11,439 downwards.
GGGAAGATGACACCAACCACCCCTCCAAAAGTCAGATCAGAAAGGAATTAGCAGGCCACATACCAAAAAAATACTATTGCATTGGAAGTCAAAGAAATCATAGAACTCTATAAAAGGACCATGCAGATATGAATGATCTTGGTAGAGGATGAAGGGATCCAGTAGTTGGATCAAAGGGAAGATAAGATAAATTCCTCAATGCAGGATTTAAAACAAAGGAAAAATACAATGTCCATATCCGAAAACATAAAGGTTGTGTAGGAGATGAAAAACTTGCAAACATAAGTGAATACAATCCAAGAGGAATGGAAAACGAGACACGATCAATTGGAGTCCACTTAGAATTAGGGTTTTTGAGTCATGATGTAATGTTTTTCACCCATTTTGTAGTATAAATAGAGGAGGTATGAGGCAAATAGGATATATATCTTTGGTCATTATCACTTTGTATGAGTGAAGTACTTGGAGAGATTTTGAGTCTTGATTAGAAGTATTTTTTTTGTTAAGATATGTGGAGCTCATATGGAGTTAGTTTTAATATGTAATTGAGGGTCAAGTCACAAGTAGTGGAGCTTGGTGTGACACTGGTCAGCCTCACCATTCATAACTTATGATGTAATGTATGCAACACAAGACCTTTTTTTGATGAAGAATGATAATAAGAAGTAGAATCTATTTATGGACATAGCCGAGGGGGGGGTGAACCACGGTAAAAATGGTGTTCCTATGTGTGTTGTGTTGATTTTATATTCTTTATGATGAATGGCTTGTTATATGAATTCATCTATTAGAGTTTATTTACGGTGTGCACTAGAATAATCATGCATAATGAATTTTATTAAATGGATAAATTAGTAGATCTCATAAATGTTATGGTGGAATCCATGTTAAATTAGGAGTAGAAGTAAAAGGAACATTTCCAATCCCTTAAATGACTACTGACAACTGCATCTTCCAGTCACCCATAATTCATCTCAGGTGAGACTGCATTGTGCACTATGTGCGCAGTGTAGCCTTGTAGTTTACCAGAAGGGTTGATGGTGAATAGGGTTTTATTGGAGAACTAAGGTAGAAACTAGGTCAGCCCACACATCTAACACATGTTTCGAGAAAGGAACAAGGAGCTTCCAACATTAAAGTTGGGCACTTTATAAGAGTGCAAGCATTCTCTTGTATCAAGGGAGGTACCTTTGGAGTTATCAAATACAAATTACATTTTTTAAAACTTTTTTTCCAAAATTCCCATTTATCTCAATCAAGGTAACTATTATCTCTAAATAACAATAATCATTTTTTAAGTTATTAATATTTTGCATAAATGATATGTACATAATAAAATTAAAAATATTTTTAGAAAATAAATTATGCAAATATGAGAAGAGACAATATAGCACTTCTTTAAGTGTTTGTTGTAATTCAAACTTTCAATATGGATAGCAAGAATTTCCATAATTTATATTCGCGAAAAATACAACATTGAACTAATGTTAAAGTAATATGTTCACTAAAATGAGATTCTTGTTGGGAAATGATGAGGTAGCACAACAACACATAGGGAGTAGTGGCATCAATAGAGTCAATATAGATAGTTCCTTTTTCAATATAGAAAATGTCTTTGAAGATGATCCTTACGTCTTTAACTCTGTAGGGTTGTACTTGAGATATTGGGTAGAAAGAATCAGCCTAGAGAAGGAGGACATTACAAAATATCATTTCTAGATACAAATCTACTCTTTGTCGTGGGGGTTTTGGGATGAGGAAACTCTAGTAGGGATTGGGAACACATTAGGTAACTTTGTCAAATATTATTAAGTCATCATAACATATAAGTACACTTGTTATGCATGTATTTATATCTATATGAATGTTTTAGGTGCCTCATGGGAGTCTTTTTATGTCACCATCCAAGATACATAATGGCTTCAGAACCTCAACTATGAACATGTCCCAATCCATTGATGTAAATTTCATGAACATGAACATCTCTTCAAACATCACCTACTTAATAAAATGATAAACCATGAAAAATTGGAAGAAGGCATTGATAAGGAGGGTTTTATTAAAGTCCCAAGGAAATGAAAATTGGGAAATAATAACTAGAAACCAATAACCAGTGATAATATCAAAGATGGAAATAGTTTTTAGGCCTTAGTTCAGGAAACATAAAATTGTGTGAAGAGATCGCAACAACTTGTGAAGAATTTCCCAATACCAAAATGGTGGAATCTATCCCAAAGGCCTCAACTAAGATACTTACGACAGACCCTATGAGATGGAAAGTAGATAGAGGAAACATAAAATCAGTATAAGGAACTAAGATACAAGAGGAGTAAGGTATGGACAAAAAAGGTGATGGATTGCAAAAATTAGAGGAGGAGGAAGTTTATCCAGACCAGACATAGAAATGGTGGAATTAGACTTGTTGGCATTAATAGAGAGATACATGGAACAATGATTGATAAACCTATCAAAAAAACAACTCTAACAAATTTATAAGGAACCAGTGAAAGGGAAGATGAAACTCAGTAAAATTCAAAATTAGGGACATACAACAATATTGGGAAATAGGAAAACCTCTCTCAAAGAAAGAAAAAACCAAGGGAGAAATAAAAACACATAAGAAAAAGATAAATGAAGTAGGAGCACAACTAGGAGATGATGGATAAGTGATAGGGATACCACATAAGTATTTTGTCTCTCAAGAAAAAATCATATGCTATAATATTCAAGGGTCAAACACAAAAGGAAATCATAGGTTACTAAAGAACATAATAGCAAAAGGAAAAACCTACCATAATGATGATTCAAGAAACCAAATGTGATAGAGATAATATAATTTTACTAAATAAGAGATCCTAAAAGGGTTGTTAAATAGAAGAAATATATGTCAAGAGATTCTAAGGGGTTTTCAAATCATGTGGAACCCGACTCAATTTATTTTAGAGGAGATATTACAAGCTAGAAAATTTATCACAATAAGCTTCAAGGAAATTGACTCCTCAAACTTAGGCATCATAACAAATGTTTATGGTCCTATGGCCTCCACCTCAAAAGAATCTTTCCTAGGTTCATTAGAGATACTTGGAGAATACATCAAAGATAATACATGGATCATAGGGGGAAACTTTAATTCACCTCATCCAGATAAAATAGAGGGGGACCTCACTCTTCCTTGAGTGACTTGATTTTCTTTCTTTCTTTCCCTAGTTCTTCTAAGACACTGATTAATTCTTCTCTGAGATCAACTTCACCTTCTTCTTTGGAATATTCATAATCATATTTTACTTCCATGAAGAGTACCATTTATGAATCATTGTCACTATCATCATCCTTGTCAGATGAAGAGTTCTCTTCCTTTGATTTGAAACTTTTCTTGAAGAATTTATTTTTGTTCTTTCTCTTATCTCCCTTTTGATTTTGATTTTTCCTCTTATGATCTTCTTCGTCATCGCTACCTTTATTCTTAGCATAAGGAAATTTAGAAGAAAAATGACCATTACGATCACAATTAAAACATTTCAATGGGAGAATACCTTTGTATTTTTTGGTTCCTATTTTTAATTTCTTTACGAAGATTGCCACTTCATCTTCGTCTGAATCATCATTGAAGCTACAATCTGGTTTTGAATTTTTCTTTTTTTTCTTCTTTGTCTTCTTGGATGCTTTAAATGTTGTGTCCTTCATGACTGGGTTCTCTTGTTCTATCCTCATTTCATAAGCTATGAATATTACATCTATCTCATCCATGCTCAAACTATCAAGATCTTTTCTTTCTTCCTGCTATGGAAAAAATCCCCCTAATCTAGGTCTAGTGACTAGGCATAGCCTTGACACCCTAAAATACATAAAAAAAAATTATTCTACCCCAAACAAACCAAAAACTTACGATAAGTAAGGGACTATAAATAAGATAGAAACATGTACCTTAATTCCTTACGTTTGATGTTGATCCCTTCTGATTGTTGTCCATTCCATGACTATAGGCCTCCTCCCAACATTGGCCTGAAACAATGCTATAGAAAAAAATATGAAAAACTATGATTAATTATCAATATTATCTAAAGAGTTATTTATTCATGAAAACATTCATAAGCACAAACACATAGACATAAATATCTTGGACAAGATTTTTTTTTTTTTTATTAATAAAAAAATTGAAGGTTACAACCTGAACTTTGTTGGCGCCACTCCACAATCCTCGCCTGGGTTCCTCTAATTTGTCTCCAAGTGCACTATTCCCAATAGTATCTTCACCACCAACATGCCAATATAAGGGGAAAAGGATGGATGGTACAAGGAAGATAGATGGAAGGGAATGGTGAGGATAAAACTCAAAGAAAAATGTAGAAGGCTTGGGAAACAAGGGAGAAAATTTGGCAGAGTTCTCTTGCCTCCAGTTTGACATATCCAAATGACCCCCCTAGGGCCCTTTTTATATGAGAAAATTATGGTTAATTCATTTCCAAAAGGGATATAGGAGGTAAGATGGTTGCAAAACCTAATATAGACCATAATTTGTCTTATATACACGTGTGGACTTTAAATTGTTTTGTCACTTTTTAGAGTACACGCTTGATTTTAGTAGTGCAACAAGCGCATGTACGTGGGATTTCAGGTATGCAACTAGCATATGTACGTGCTATGCATATGAAACAGGGCACATATTCCATACAAATTTTTTTTTTAGAATAACTCCACGAAAATGGGTTGGAAGATGTATGAATGAGTAGGTGAAAATCAAGGATGCATAGAAGTGGCATTTTGAGTTATAACAGATGCCCCCTAATGTGCGAGGTCAAAAGAGAAATTGATGTCTGAAATACATTACAACATATTTAATAAAGTGGGAATGCATTGGAGTTGATTAAACCCAATAAAGTATTCGAGAGCATGTCATCTGCAATAAGATAATAATAATAATCACCGAGGAGGGAATTCCCATGCTTGGGATAAACTAAGCATGGTTGCCGATAAATTACATTGCATATCCATATCATATATATAGTAATCATGGATACATATCCAATGTGTATGCCAATATAAAGTGTATCCTCGAACAATACACAATGGATCTACATCTCAAAATCATAAGAAGATATACAATGTCAAAGGAATATTCAGGAGAAATTAATTCCTATGGCTAAAGATGATAACTTCATAACTAGAGAAATAGACTTCTAGATCTTCAAAACTTAGGTAGGAGTATAATGGGAGTGTAATACTCACTACTTTGAGGTCTTATACATGTCATCATGGAAATACTGGAGGACCTCGATCATCAGGCACATAACTTCATTGATTTTGAATGTGAGCTTGAAAAGACTCTTGAGATGGCCGCCTAATGAAGTTCAAGAGACTTATCATGGAATGGATGTCTCAGGTTGCAAGACTTCCCCTTGGATAAGAGCACGATAGATTAAAAGACTCAGGAAACATGTTATTTACATATCTCTATGGCACAAAAGGCACCAAAAATGCTCCACGTGTTTGTAAGAGTAACCAAACGGAGGAGGACACAACTCTATGTAACGAGAACAAATTCCTAAGGCCATAATAGATCCCAATTCTTGTAGAACAAATAGAAGGATGTGATATTTCCAAGGGTGACTAGATTACTGCCAAAAAAATAGAATGTTTCCCTATCCCCTCTTTTTGGAATATTCATTTTTTTTTTTTTTTTCACATATTTAATGAGCTTGAAAAAGAATAAAAGAATGCTATGTTACAAAGGAGGAAGCGAGTGTCACAGGAAAGAAAAATGATTCCAAGCACATGGAACATACTCATTCTCAATGAAAGGAGACATGTGCATGATAAGGACACTTGGGAAAATTCCTCCATGGGTCAAGGTGTTAGATCACAAGGGAAAAAATGCCACAAGCCTTGCACCTAAGGAATGTTCTAAAGGCTCAATAATAGCAACATGAAACCAGAATTAAGCCAAATATGCAAGGATGATACATGCGATGCAATTACATCATGAAACAACAAGACTTATTCCATGTAAATTTTTATGAGCCCAGAGAATGTAAGCTTGATGGTTTTTCACTTTTAGAGAGTTTGAAAAACACTAAAAGAAGACTCCATAATGATATTTTTCGTAAATTTGGTCTCCAGGGCCCAAAAAAGAATAAAATCATACTGAGGAGAACTCTTCTGGTCACTAGGACCACATTATTCCTTTTTCGTACTTATTTTAGTCGGTCCGGAAAATGGTGTTATAGCAAGATTTGCCTCACCCTATGCAATATTGCACAAAAGGCATTTTTTCATTTTCCCATGCAGACTTATCATCCCGGTTTGTAAAATCCAAAGCCAAAAGTAAACATTTTTCCACATGTATGCATCTTGCACACTATACAACATGCATATACGCAAGCTGCTCCACTACAACCCGTGTACATTGGGATTTGTGCCAAAAAATGAAAATTAATGTCGGGTTTCCATGTCACGAAACGTGATCTATGATCCTTGGCCTTCCCTATACTGGAAACGTTCTGATTCGTCCCTTCAGTTCCATTTTTAAGGCTATAAATGGGCCAATTCCGAGCTATGGAAAGAAGAGAAAGAATTCAACTTTGAGAGCAAAGTTACTCTATAGAAATTATTTACTTCATATTGAGTCTGCATCCCTTTGTCCTTTAAGTCTAAACATAGTGTTCAACCCCCAAACTCTTCCCTTATTGATTGAGAACCTCATTGTTTCTCTCTTACGAGCTTTCCTTTGGTGGAGGATTGAAGTGGTGGAGGCCCAGCTAGAAGGAAATTAGTTTCTTGATTCCGAACTGTGCTGACATGGAAGTATATAATATTTCCACTTCTATTGATCATTTATTAATATAAATACTACTTTCCTGTCCAATTGATATCTTGCAAATATATGAGTTATTATTCATGGGCGTATTTTTTATGTATATTAATGGATTATGATATCTAATGTGCTAACCTTTATATTATCACCATATGCTTGCTTTTCTTGTTTGTCGAGAACTAGTTGTAGGTATATAGCTTTGGGTCCAAGTGCTCAACGATGGACTTCATCGAACATATGGATGAGGTAGTCCTCTTTCTTATCTCACTTGCATATTGGTTTATATAGCATGTTTTTTGGATAGAGTTGATTTCTGCAGTCGTTTTCGTCTGTTGTGGTTTACCCTAGCCATAGAGATATTTTCCTCGTAACAGAATTGGCGACCATACTGTGGATTGAATGTTCTTTCTTAGGGTTTGGAGTACTTTTCTCCTTATATTTCTCTCATTCCTATGGTGCTTCTTGTCATATCATTGCTTGAAAACCTTTGTTCATGTTGGGTCTAAGTTTTCAGCCTTCTCCCTTGTCTGGTATTGTTTTTTGAAACATATATGCACCTTTTTCCTTGACATTCGCATACATACGTAGGTTGTCCCTCTACAAGATGACTATATACACTCTGTTTTCCTGAAAAATCACGTACATCAGTTTTCCTGGATTTTTTTCTTGGTCTGGTGGTTGTTGGGTTGGATTTGATGTTTGTTGAGCCGTCTTGGGTCTATGTAGTTCCTATTAAGCTATTGTGGGATGATAGGAAACCTATCTTTGGTTGAATTTTAGGGCAGAGTCTTTCTCATCATCTTTTCATTTTGATTGTCCTTGTACATTGGGCTAGGTGTTTTGTTGCTTGGTATTCTTCTTGAGTTATCTTTTTCTATACACAGTAGGATTATATATCAAGTTACTTTTCAGTCCATGCATTTTCATTTTTATTATATTGAAAATACAAAAAAATAGGCATTTTGCATTGCTTGGAATTTTTTTCTTTTGAGTCCTTGTCGTTAACTTAGTACATATTATGAAAGATTGCATTTTTACTTCAGAATTTTAGAGTTGAAATCAAAAATTGCATTTGTTATTAGAAGCAAATCATTCATTGAAAGTTAAAGTTAGGACTTTGCATTATTTTCATATTTACTTTTCTTGCAGATTCATAACACCATGAGTTTCACTACCATACCTTTTTGAGTACTCATGAACACTAAAATTAATGTTATAATTTAAAATTGATTAGTCATGATTTTTTTTTCTAGGGTGCACAAACTAGCTTAGGATTTAGTGCCTTGGAATAGGATTTTGTGACTAAACTTCTCAAAGGCAATTAAATCAACATATGTGTCATAGATAGGGAGTGGAGAAATCCATTGTATAATTGGTAATAGCAGGAGGCTCCACTCACACTAGAGTTAATCACGAGGTCACACGAAGTCGGTTGAAGGGATATCCCTCTAAGATAGACCATAATCTATCTTATATACATGTGTGGACTTTATATTTTTTTGTCACTTTTTAGAGTACACACATGCTTTTAGTAGTGAAACAAGCGTATGTATGTGGGATTTTAGGTATGAATATGGCATATGTATGTTCTATGCATATGCAATAGGGCACGTATGCCATACAAAAAGTTGTTTTTTGAGAAGAACTCCACCAAAATGGGTTGGAAGATGTATGAATGAGTAGGCGAAAATCAACGATGCATAGAAGTGGAATTTTGAGTTATAACAGATGCCCCCTAATGTGTGAGGTAAAAAGAGAAATTGATGGTGATATACATTACAACATATTTAATAAAGTGGGAATGCATTGGAGTCGATTAAACCCAAGAAATTATATGGGAGCATGCCATTTGCAATAAGATAATAATAATCACTAAGGAGGGCATTCCCGTGTTTGGGATAAACTAAGCATGGTTTCCAATAAAGTACACTGCATATCCATGTCATATATATAGTAATCATGGATACATAGCCAATGTGTATGCCAATATAAAGTGTATCCGTGAACAATACACAATGGATCTACATCTCAAAATGATCATAAGATAAACAATGTCAGAGGAATATTCAGGAGGAATTAATGCATGTGGTTGAAGAGGATAACATTATAACTAGATAAATAGGCTTCAAGATATTCAAAACTTAGGTAGGAATATAATGGGACTGTAAGAATCCCTACTCTTAGGTCTTCTACATGTCTTTGTGGAAATACTGGAGGACCCCGATCATCAGGCACATAACTTCATTGATTTTGAATGTGAGCTTGACAAGACTCTCCAGATGGCTGACTCATGAAGTTCAAGAGACTTATCACAGAATGGTTGTCCCAGGTTGCAAGACTTCCCATTGGAAAAGAGCACGATAGATTAAAAGACTCAGAAAACATGTTATTTACATAGCTCCATGGAACAAAAGGCACCAAAAACTCTCCACATGTTTGGAAGAGTAACCAAAAGGAGGAGGACACAACTCTATGTAACGAGAACAACTTCATAAGGCCATACTAGATCCCGATGCTTGTAGAACAAATAAAAGGATGTTCTCTGTCCAAGGGTGACTAGATTATTGAAAAAGAAATAGAATGTTTCCCCGTCCCCTCTTTTTGCAATATTCATTTTTTTTTCTTTTCACATATTTAACAAGCTTGGAAAAGAATAAAAGAATGCTACATTACAAAGGAGGAAGTGAGTATTGTAGGAAAGGAAAATGGTTCCAAGCACATGGAACATACTTATTCTCAATGAAAGGATACATGTGCATGATATGGACACTTAGGAAAGTTCCTCCATGGGTCAAGGTGTTAGATCGCAAGGGAAAACATG